>JAODKM010000073.1:710145-733924 GCA_026780845.1 Petrocephalus sullivani | reverse complement strand
CAACGGGCTGGGTGGGACATTGGTGGCGCTTCGGGGGGGGGGTTGGGCGAGGGGGGGGAGGAGGGGGGGTGGGGGCGGTCGTTTGTTTCTGGGTGTGGGGGTGGGGGGGGGGGGGGGGGGGGGGGTCATGGTCAGGGTGTGTGTGACAGAGAGAGAAAGAGAGAGTGAGAGAGACAGATTGACACCTTACATTTCCTCACAGTACACATAGCCAGCTCCATTTACCATCTCCTGCTACTGATGTCTGTCATTAAGTGTCTTAGGGGTAGCTGATCAAAACAGTCCCTGTGTGGAAGCCGTAAGTGGCACATCAAAGACCCTGAGGATGGGCTGGGTTAATAGGATGCTAATTTAGCAGACATGTTCCACTCTTCATAGATAATTCAAACTGAGACAGAACTGCACCCATTTATACTGTTATTTCAAATTAAAATATTGTTTATGTGTATAAATACTGTTTGCAGGCAGTACTGAGGAATGATGCCTTGGATCACAAGAGAGACCAGCCAGCCAATGAGATACAAGCAACACTCTGGGCATTAAAATCTCTGCGGGGTCATGCCCCTCGTCCGGCTCCGTGTGTTTGCGTATGTCTATGTCTGCGCTTGTGTATTAAAATGCTGACCAAGCGTGTAGAAAAGTAAGGATAACAACCATTAGAATCATATTAGAGTGTATTTTTTTCAGCTGGCTTGCTCGAGGCCACGAATAGCAATTAAATTTATGTGTAAGAAATTAAATTTGCAAGTAGTGTGCTGTGTAAGAGAGTCCATTCAGAAGTCCGTTCCCCATGCCCCGTGAGCAGCCGTTCGGTCACGCGGGCAGCGTGGGTGCTAAAGAGGTTTCTCAAGGGTCCTGCCTAGGTCTCAAAAGCCAGTCAAGTCCTAGTGGCAGGAAGAGCAGAGACTGCAAGCCTCATTTACTTACAGCCATTATGTGTATACACATTTGTGCTCTTCCTTTTCAGTAATTCGGGGGGCTCCGCACTGTAGATAAATGGGTCTATTAAGGTGGTCACAGGCCTAATCGGATTGATCCCTCAGGCAGGGTGATCGATGCTTGCTGTGATGCGGCCTGCTTTGAGGGTCGGGGGGGAGGGGGGGTGCTCATTCAGCCCAGTGACCTTTAGCTTCCTTTGAAGCCACAAGCCTCTTTGTGTAGCTTAGTCCACAACCGGATCCCCACACGGGCTGGATTCAACTGTGAGAGATGTTCGCAGGGCCAGAAGGAGGTTCACAGGATGCAAGGGCAAAGGTTTGGTTTCAACATTGGTAGGGACCCAATAAGCCCAGAACCCCCCACCCTCCTAAACACACGGTACTCCCACAATGTTTGTAGGGACATGTCAATGCCGTCCTTACCCAAATCTATGCTTTTGACAGGACACCTGTCTCATGGGTTAGAGATATAATGGCAAGCAATATTGATCCAGGTACTTGAAACTGTAGCATTTTGGTCCAGTTTCTTTGCTGATATTTTCAATGAACCCCTTTCTACAGCCCCTTAACCTTGATGGCACTTCCAGCCTTCATCACATACTTAAGCTGTGGTGACAGACGAGGTCTAGCCCCCCCAGCCTGTGGGAATCGGGCCCCATCTCAGGACAGTGAAGCCCAGCTCATCCTGACCCTTTCCCCCGTGCCCACCCCCAGTCAGATATTTTGTTGGTACTGATGGTTCATGAGTTCATACATGCAGGCCATGCCTTATCGTCTTTGGTCAGGGGGCTCCAGACTCCCACACCAGTAAGGTCGAGGCACAGCCAGCTAAGGAACCAGGATTCCTTTACCTCAAGGAAATAAGCCTACACTACCTGCCCTATGTGCAGTGAGCATCTAGGAGCCCAGAAATGGTTATGTACTGCCTTATTTGTGAGTCATGGGAACAGGGCAGCCAACCTAGTCCATACAGTACTGTAGGTGTTTCTCAAACCAAGAACGCAAAGATCTACTTGTGGTCTTGGCAAGACCAGTCTTGAGAACTTGCCTTCCAAGTATTAATTTGGGGCACAATGAATCATGGGATTGGACTAGTTTGGTGAGGATGCAGCCGATGGATCCTTGATATTTGGGGTGGGGCAAGAACTTAATCCGGGGATTTTTACCGTCCTCTGTACTTCTGTTCTTAGTTTTGGAACTGGTCTTTGGCGGTGAAAGATGACGTAAAACAGGGACAAGAGAACACAAGAACCAAACGGTCAAGTACGTAATTGAGAAAGACCCAGTGTTTCACAAAAATTAGGCCATCCTAGTGGGCTGTGCCCCACGTAATGCCTGTTTAGGTGCCTTGCAGATGTCTTTCTCCATTGGAGTCTGACATGCATAGAGTATGTGAGTTTCCAACCTTTTTACAGTGATAGCTACTCATAAAGACAAACAATCTGGCTGATTGGGTGAAGAGCTCCCCCTCGATATATTTTGCTGGCCGAAGCGGCCAGAAGGTAAAGGTCTGATTCTTGCAATAGACTATGGATGACTTGAAGATTGATCAGTTGGCGAGCACTGCTGTTAAGCAAACCTGGGGGTATTCATACCGCTAATCACAGTGTTAACTTAGCTGTGAATCCTACTTTACTGGAGGCAAGGTTTCCCATTGGTTCACTTCCTGTAAACATGGCGACAATTTCTCTTATCTAAGGTGAAATGACGGCCCGACACGAGTCAGACTGCTAGCAGGCATGGCTGTGGTCCCCATCTCTGCCCTTGCCTGGTCCGGCATTGTGTTCCTGTTTTTTCAATGTTACAGTGGCTGACAGATCTCCTTTTCCTCTCGGGGTAGGTGTTAATGATGTTCTCTTTAAGTTGCTCACATTATTCCTGCTTCGGTGCGTGGCCGCGTGTGTGGACGTGTGTGTGGCTGCGTGCATGCACATGTGTGTGGCTGCGTGCATGCACATGTGTGTGGCTGCGTGCATGCACATGTGTGTGGCTGCGTGCATGCATGTGTACTGCAAGCTAAAGGTAAGCTAGACGAGTAGAATGAAAAATGGAGATTGCAGGTAGGTTGAAACGGAAATCAATTGTTTCCCCAGAGCAGACACAGGCAACTTTTCATCTTGACTCAGTGTATTTAAAACGGAGCAGTTAAAGCGAAACATGGCCGAATGCAGTGGTTAACTTAGCATTAATCCATAGAGTTATTCCTTTAGTGAGATGTACAACATAAACCAAGGGGCTGACACTAGGAAATAGAAACGGCAACACTTTTTTCCTCCTGGTCTCCTTCTCGTTTCTTCTTTCATCTACATGTACATTCTTCTCGTAGGTAAACGTGCTCACAGTCTCTCACGTGCAGAAACACACACACTGTTTTTTTTCCCTGCTGTTCTGGTAGAGGGTGGATCAGCACTTGCTTGGGGAATTAAGTGAGAGTTTCTCATTAATCTTCAGCTAAGAGGACATTGCTCCGTTGGTATTGTGAGAAGATCCATGTTTTTTTTTCCTTTTTGCTGTGGTCTGGTTCGGTCTTTGATGGCGCTGCTTCGCTACGTCAGGGCTGCTGCTTCCTGTGCTGAACTTCTGGCCTTTTCACTGTGTTTAGGCTCAGAACTCGACAGATCATTGTACCTCTGCCTGATTTCCCAACCCTAGGCCTTGTTTATGGTGAAAAACCAAGTTCTGTGTAGATGTAGGGATCTGCATGAGTAACCATATGAATTATTCTCAACTGGTACACATATGAACCCTTAATATACCTAGATATCCGCTAGCTGATGAAGTTAAGGAAGGGCAATTAGTTGCACCACCCTTACCAAAATTAACCCTACCCCCCTACCTATATTCACCTCTTCCTGTTATCAATACGATGGTCATCAGAGTTAGAGGGCCAGACCAAATAATGACTAGATCAATAAGTAATTCTCCAAGTGAAATTAGACCCGCTTACCGTGTTCTGGGTCTGAAACTCCTCTGCTGTTCTGCCCTGCAAATTAGGCTTATGATTTCGAGATAAAGTAAGGAATCGCTTTTCACTGAGGATGTGATTTATTTGGCACAATTTACGGTTCAGCAGAGGAATGGTGCCTTGCCTTTGATGTTTCGTAAAATATACTGATGAATAGTGCTTATTATTAAAGTTCTGTTTTGTTGCTGGGAAATTGCTCAGCCAAGTCATTATGGTTGGTCATTTTCCTATCAAGGTGGAATGCAGGGGGTCATGCCAGGTCCCCCATTAGTCCTTTCTCCTGAATACTAATGAAGATGTTAATGAGGTTTGTACACTAATGAAATGTGCATTATAACAGTGTCATAAGCTTTAATCCTTTGTACCTTAAACTCAGCCATTCAGGATACTCTCCTGTGAATACCACGGCAACCATGGAGTGCTCTCTCAGGGTTTCCTTGGCGATAACTGGATGCATCGCAGTCTTTAGGCTAAAGAGATGCTCATGTTGAGCCTTTTCCCAGGGGTGGGATTTGAACAGAATGAAGGGCTAAAAAGGGGCAGTTTATTTCAGTAGTGTGAAGGAGAGAGGGAAATGTTTTTTTTCTTTTTAATTCCAAAAATGAAATATGAAGTTGGGTTAGGTTGCTGAACTTCTTTCTTCATTCTGCAGTGTTAAGAAGCTGTTTTTGCATTTGCGCGTGTCAGGCACTGGAGTTTCACCTCTGTCACACCGCAAGCAAGCAGCAGGATTAATTACCGAGGGTGCTAACATCACAGACAGCGCAGAGAAAAGGTAGACGCTTCCCGGGGCAGAGACAGATTGCAGTACAGTGGCTCCCTTTCGACTTTATTAGTCTGACATGAGATGCCACAGAGAACCCAGCTCTCCCTCTCTGCTGCTCGTGATGCTGCTACTCCTTGGCGTGGTGGATAATGAACCCGTTCGGCTCGATCCTCTCCGTGCCAAGGACGGTCGCAGGCTTCATCTCCAGACATGCTGTGCTCAGGAAAGGAGGAAATACCGTCCTACAAAGAAACCCCCCCCCCCCCCACCGCCACCACAGGATAACAATGCTGGGAGAGACCGTGCAGCAAGAGGCTGGTCTAACTCATCCGGCTCCTCTGCCTAATATACAAGAGGCCCCTTCATTGATTTTGCTTAATTGATTTTACTCTAGAGCTTGTTTCGCAGCTCTCCACTTCAGATGCTCATTTGGCTGAAGCCCAGAAGGGTCCGGCTCTTAGACCCTGCACTCCATCCGACATAAACAATTGTGGCATGATCCTCACCTGATCATAGCACTTACATTGTAATCGTTGCCATTGCAATCATTTTAAAATACCTGCAGTCCCTTCTCTGTTATTCACTTCTATAGTAAGTGATACAGCACTAAAGACAGCTGCATGAAAGTCAGTCCCTACATGCATTTGCGGCGATTCCGAAGAAGCTGTTCTTGCAGATAGAATCGAACAGCCTTGGGCAGTAAATACATTTGGAGTAAATGTAGTATTTAAAAAGCTTGTGGAACACTGTGAGGATAATGTCACCATTTTCGGCAGGGATGATTTGCTTCGAAAAGGAAACCGAACGTCATGTGCAGTGAAAAGATGGCATCCTCCCACTGAGTTTAGACTGTAAACATTAACGTACTAATGTGGTCTTCCCAGCAGGCCCAGGGGCACTCGAGGCTGGGAGGGCCACTTTGGCTCAGCTCCCGTGACTGATCACCCGGCCCTGCAAAGAGGTCACAACTCCACAAAGCCAGTTTTGTGCGGTTGTTATGTGTGTGTGAGTGTGAGTGTGGGGGGGTGGGGCGGTGGATTAAGCTGGACCTCTTGATTTTAAAGGACTTTTTCTCATGTGATTTGAGTCAGGTTCTGCCTGAATACTGGGAAAGAGTTTGCTTTCCTGGAAATAGATTGTCTTCTCTTGTCGTAATATATATGTTTACACACCTTTTGGACTTTTGTAGTTTACAGGTATAGGGTAGGCAAACATAATTTGCATGTAATAGGTTAGGGAATTACCGTTCATAGGAAACAGAATTAATTATTTGTGGAAAATTTGTTCCTATATTAAAGGTCCAGGTTATTTTGAATAGCGAGTATGTTAGTTGTAAATTATGTTCTGCTAATGTACGGCTTTACTGATATGGCAAATTACATTCCAATGAGCTTCATCAGAGTAGCTGGTAGGACAGCAGGTGAAACATTGCTTCCTGCCTGTATTAATTTGTATAATACAGCAGCAACTGTGGACAAGTTAGAGACACTTGAACATGACAGCCCACATACCCAGGGTTACCCAGGCATGACAGCCCACATACCCAGGGTTACCCATGCTTGGCAGCCCACGTGCCCAGGGTTACCCAGGCATGACAGCCCACATACCCAGGGTTACCCAGGATGGCAGCCCACATACCCAGGGTTACCCAGGGGGTGGCATAGATATTCAGAACGTAAAGCAGGGAATTAAGGCAGGGCAGGTATAGACAGAAGACGAGCCGGAACACGCTGCCTGTACTTCAGTGTAAGATTTTTCAATTGAAGTCTCAAGGTATCTTTGGAACATTGATCGCGATGAAAGGGAAGCGTGTCCTGCAGGTTTTTGGGGAGACAGTTCGCTTCAGCTGAGCGGCAGCTGAAAGCACACCACACGATCTCCACGGCAATCTCCTGCATCGATTAAGTATGGAGAAAGAAGCCCCCCCACCGCCTTCTGAAAGGAATATAAACGACTGTATTATTCAATTTGCTTTGCCGTGTCATATTAGGCTAGTGGAAATGTGGCAGATCTCTGGAGCGGCTGTAGGCTTGGTCCGTGAAGCTGCCCGTGATGTTAAATATTTTATTTTGTGTGGATAAGCAGCAAAGAGCATCTGTGCAGCTCTTTCTGGGCGGCCTGCAGTTTGGGGTAAATCGGTGTGACTGCTCCCAGCTTCCCGACAGGCTCTCCTGTCGATGGTCGCTGTGATTAAATTGCCACTCAGAGCTGAAATGCATGTCTTTGCAGTGTAGTGCTGAGCATTCCTACGGCTCTTTGGTAGCACAATGCTGATTGTCTGCTTTCTTCCCACCATCACTGAATGTATTGTACTGCACATGCATATGTGCGTATGTGTGTGTGATGCGTATGTGTGTGTGATGCGTATGTGTGTGATGCGTATGTGTGTGCGTATGTGTGTGTGCGTATGTGTGTGCGTATGTGTGTGTGATGCGTATGTGTGTGTGTGCGCATGTGTGTGTGTATGTGTATATGTGTGTGATGCATATGTGCGTATGTGTGTATGATGCGTATGTGTGTGTGAGTATGTGCATATGTGTATGTGTGTGCGTATGTGTGTGATTCATATGTGCGTATGTGTGTGTGTGTGTGCATATGTGCGTATGTGTGTGTGTGTGCATATGTGTGTGAGCATATGTGTGTGATGCGTATGTGTGTGATGTGTGTGTGTGATGTATATGTGCGTATGTGCATATGTGTGTGATGCATATGTGCGTATGTGTGTGCGTATGTGTGTGATGCATATGTGTGTATGTGTGTGTGCGCATGTGTGTGTGCGTATGTGCATGTGTGTGTGTGCGCATGTGTGTGTGCGTATGTGCATATGTGTGTGATGCATATGTGCGTATGTGTGTGTGTGTGCGCGCGTATGTGTGTGATGCATATGTGTGTGATGCGTGTGTGTGTGATGCATATGTGTGTGTGTGCGCATGCGTGTGTGTGTGTGCGTATGTGTGTGATGCATATGTGTGTGTGTTCGTATGTGTGTGTGATGCATATGTGCGTGTGCGTGTGTGTGTGTGCGTATGTGTGTGATGCATATGTGCGTATGTGTGTGTGATGCGTATGTTCGTATGTGTGTGTGATGCGTATGTGTGTGTGCGCATGTGTGTGTTCGTATGTGCATGTGTGTGATGCATATGTGTGTGATGCGTGTGTGTGTGTGTGTGCGTATGTGTGTGATGCATATGTGTGTGTGTGCATATATGTGTGTGCGTATGTGTGTGTGTGTATGTCTATGCGTATGTGTGTGATGCGTGTGTGTGTGTACATATCTGTGTATGTATGTGTGTGTGCGTATGTGTCACACCTCCTACGTTTAACTTCACACCTCATTGATGAAATGGAGCGCCGTCCTCCTGGGGTGGTTTTTGTGTGTGTGCACCCCCCCCCCCCAGAGGAATGTCCCAGGCACTGTCATACAATCCACCCTCCCAGAAGGGACCTCCGACAGGAAATACCAACCTGCCATCTTAGCTGCTCTCAGTCTCAGCACTAACAATGACCACAGGATTATGGGTGTGGATTCACCACAAAACAATTAGCACAATGCTGCTATTCACCATGATACTTGTGGGTGCTGCTGGGTAGGGGTGCCATTACCAAGTGTAAGGTTGATTTTTAAAAAAGGCTAAAAAGACAGTAAAACACCACTTGTCAAATTTTATTTTGTTCTTTACTACTGGTGGATCTTTACATTATATGTAAATACATCCCCCCCACGAAAATGTACCCTTACTGTACCCTTACCAAGTGGTACGCCCCTCCCACACAGACACATAGGGATGGAAATCACGTGACTCAGTCGTGAGCGTGCCGTCTATGTCACTCCTCGCCCCCGTGACGGGAGCGCTCAGTGTTTCTGTTACTTTAACAGTTACACGGAGTCCGTGGTCATGCCAAATGGAAGCCCTTCCCGCTCTGGGAGACGGTGGCGAAGCCTTCTGCTCTCTATAGAGCATTGGATCACATCCTAAAACACAAGCAAAGCTGTCAGCACCGTTAGATAGGACTTCAAAGGGTTTCCCTACTCGCTCGGCCCCTCTCCACACACCAAGGCTGCTTGAATGAAGCACCCACTTCTGAACTTTGCACTCTCCATATAAACAGCTGTAATGTACTTTCTGTTTGCACAGTCGGAGTTCACGTATTGTAGGATCTTTATGCAAGGATGTTAAAAATGCAGACACACCAATAGGGGCAGGCCGCTCTTCCCGGCACACAGCATGTGTGCCACGGAGTACCTCTGCGTCTGTGGACAAATACATCGGCCATTAAGCACCAGACAGTCACGCAGTTCTGCCATCCCGTGGCCTACAGGGGGCAATATTCAAGCCCTCACTGGTATCATTAGCAGCTGCATTTCCTGGAGGGGGGGCGGTGGCTGGATCTGACGGGTCTCCATCCAATCCTCTTTTAGTCATTCATTATTAACTATGCAGTATCAGAGGATTGTGGCCCGAGTTTATTTTACTTTTATTTATTTTATTCTCCAGAGACTTGTCTTTCCTCGCTTCCGCTCTGGTCTCGTCCTATGACCTGGCAACAAGAGGGATAAGGACCCCCCCACAGACACACGCCCCATTGTTTGGTGGGAGACCTTCAAACAGCCCTGAGAGAGTCCAGTCACAATGAAAACAGCCCATTGCATAAAAAAGCTCAAGTTGACACCGGGGATTAACTCCATTTGGTCACCCCCCCCCCCCCTCCCCCCCTTGTGTGGCTGTACAGGCCTCAAATCTTCCCATCAGTGAACAGGCACACCCAGCCGAAGATGTGGGGGGGATCAGCTGTTAGGCCTCGTTTTCCCGGTGATGCCAGACACAACAAGACTGGTGGCCTTCTAGCTTTAATGTGCCTTTTGTGGCTCTGCGTGAAACGGCGTAATTCCCAAAATAAATATCCCACCTGCACTCATGCGCTCTGCGCCAACAAAAAAATAGGTGCTTCCCATTGGCTGTCCCCCGTTGTGCTTCCTGTTTTCATTGGTCCAACTGCCACCCTCTGGCCAGGAAGCCCCTCCCACAGGAAGAGAGCAGCTAGCAGAATGATATGCAGTCTTTTGTTACGTGCCTGGATGACACATAAGAAATTGAGAAACTATAAAGGTAGAGAGCACAATTATCAGCATTTTCCCATTTAGGAAATTGACAGTTTTTTGCTGAGGGCTGTAATTAATTTGAGCCTGTGAAAACTCCAGAAGGGAAAATAATGGTAAAGTCACATTGGATTGGTTCAACTGCACTTAAATATCCAAGTGTGAGCATTGCGCCCATATTGCGTTATGGAGAGTGCATCTGGACCAGATGTCTTTCTTTGGACACCATTCATGTTTTGGGGAGATTATGGAAGACTTACAAACCACAAAAGTAATAAAGTCCTTCACCCTGGGACTCATTCCTAATCTTAATTAAAATGAATTTCAGATAATTCCCAATTAACATATGCAGCACACGGCCCCCTGTTCGCAGCTTGCCGGTGTGGTGTGGCTGCTTGTAGCGGGAATCGGCAGGAAAGTGTTAACCGCAGACACGTGGTCCCTATTCTGTTAAGCTAACCGCAAATTTTTATTCAAAGGTTTTCTCGCTGGAAAAGAGCCTGTTGAAGAGGAAAACTTACATAACGACTCCGAAAGTGCACTTGGCGTAAAAAGAAATGGAACCCTTTTTTTATTTTTACTCAATTAACCATGTTATCCGAGAGTAGTGACCTTGTCCTTTTCGGCTTGGCTGTTTTCATCACGCAAGGAGGATCTGGGATGAGAAAAAGCAGGCCTGCACGTTCGCCGTTTGCTCTAATCGTTGCGTGAAATTCCCTACCCGTGCCACGTAGCCCTTCTCAGAATAATTAACCTTGGTGCTCCTCCCCAGGATTTGCCGTGGCTCTTACAAAATGTGAGACAGGAAAGGTGCAGCTGGCCCAGCGGGTGGTGGGTAGAGTGGCTTCACACTCGTTATCACGGGGTGCCCAGCCCTCCTGTGGCGCTGGGCTCAAAGGTCGTGGAGAGCGAGGGAGAGGATTCTATCTTCTTTTGTTCTCATATTAACAGTCTCGGTCTCTCTCTCACGTATGATGAACATTCCCACCAAACCTGCATGGAGGTGCCATGCGACGGTGAAAGCGAAAATGGACACACGACAGCTCAAGCGAGACGCTTCACGCTCCGTTTCCTTTGGGTCCTTAACGGATAATGGGACAGTTCTGCTGTACCAGCAGGGGGCGCACTGCCCCGAGAGAGATTCCGAATTAGGGCTTCGTGTTGCTTTGGACTGGCCCACATCAGGCTGAAGTATTTGACAAATGGGGACAGCGGACCACGGTAAATAGCTTATGTAACATGGTGCCTCTGCTGCCTTCAAAGACACACAAAACAGATGCCTGGGACACATTTAATTAATCCAAGTCTCTCATGTTGGCAAATTCTTCAAGTTGCCACCGGCACCCGGCCACAAACATGAGACAAATGGAAACTCTCAAGGATGCTAAAGGCACCCAGGGAGGCAAAACCAGATTAAATAATTGTGCCGTATGCTAACTGTACCAGATCAGTTCCCAAGCGAGAGAAGTCTTTCCTACCAGCTGTGCTCTAAGGCTGTGGATGGGGACCTGGATTTCTGGTCAGGACCTCCAATTTGGGGCCACACCATTGCCAGGTTTGTGTGCCACAGAGATGAGTGCTTAACTCAGTACCTCTAGCAGGGCAGCAATCACCATAATGACACAATGACTCTGAGGACAGTCCGGCATGCTCACTAACACGTCTCCCGCATTCTGAGTTCCGGTATGGCTTTGTGGCGTTTTGCATTCCAGAACAACGATGTTGCAAAGGGCAGACAGGCTGAATTAAGGCAAAAAAACTTGGTTGTGATGAAAACTACCTCACCACTGAATAACTTCAGGAGGGACACCTGAAGTTAGAAGCTCATCTAATTAATTGTGATTGTTTTTCTGATATGATAGCTAACAGTTAAACAGTTTTCTAGTTTCCAGAAATGCCATTTCACTTCGAATGAACATCATGCAA
The DNA here is from genome assembly GCA_026780845.1 of Petrocephalus sullivani. Lineage (NCBI taxonomy): Eukaryota > Metazoa > Chordata > Actinopteri > Osteoglossiformes > Mormyridae > Petrocephalus > Petrocephalus sullivani. The sequence goes on along the minus strand of JAODKM010000073.1, from coordinate 722,231 downwards.
ACTAGTACGGCTGGGCGATATGGCAAAAATGTACCAATATGAATTTAATACAGCACTTACCAACCAAATTTTTTTCATATCTTTGGTAATCTGCTCCCTCTGCTATTCATTATTGTGAACTGTTCCCTTAAAAACCTCAGCAACCTTGTGTCAAATTCCGCTGTCCCGTTAAAAACTACAACATCCTTGCGCCATATTCAGCCACGTGCCTCAGTGTGGTCTAGACTTCACTCTTCACCCTCAAAAACCAAAGCAGTGTAGAGATATGAAGTGGTGTGAATAATGTACAAAATTATACATATTTTATAATAATTATTTATTATTATCAACGTCAGTGTTGAAAAATATTGTGAAATTGACTTTAGGACATATTGCACAGCTCTTTAAGCATCTTGGAACTTTATATCCTGAAACGCAAATGGCATCACCCAAATCATCAATAGTTATGTAACTGTGGACAGCGTGGCAGAGCTAACGGAAATACTTCAGCGTTGGCTTTTATTTGAACAGCACCCTTGCCATCTGGGCCAGTCTGCCTTACTCACCTGGTCAGGCCTATGAATCTCCCATGGTTTCATGGACTCGTGGCTTCAGGTGCCAGGGCCAATTGCTACAATTTCTGGTGGGTCTAGCCTAGGCAGGGGAGAGAGGAGGCAGTGCTGCGGTCATCCATCCGTCCATTTTCTGAGACCGCTTGTCTTATTCTGGATTGTTGGGGGGGCTAGGGTCACATCTGGGGAAATGTTACCCACCCCTAGGCCTGCAGTCAAACAGGCGACCGGCAGGCTGGCATTTCCTCCTGCCTCCAGAAGCCTCCTGATTCATGTCTCCAGAGTGGACCTGCTGTTGTATCTTTGGCTGTATCTCTAGTAAGCGCTTTGATTTAAAAGTGATTTTTAAAATAGACAGCTTTTTCACGTGTGAGTTTCTGTAGCTACATCTTTAGTTGCTTACCTGACGCTTTTGGTGTTTGAAAGAGCCATTCTGGTTACTCATCTTTCCCAACAGTCCAAAATAAATGCCCCTCCTATCACCTTCCAGTTACAAGTCCATATCCTTAGCCACTGTGCCACCTGTTGCCAATGATAAGTCATTGCCAAAGCAAATTAATATGAAGTCTCCTGATGCTTTATTCATTGTGTTTTTGCCTTCCTTAGTTTGTCAGTCGCATATGTGTCATCTTTTACTTCATTTTCTGGCACATGGATGCAGACTAAACTGGCTTCATCACTTTTCTTTGTGACCCTTAGACATTCTGCGTCCTTGTTGCCCTATCAGCACAGGACTTGTTTTGTGTTGTGATTTATCCCGGAAAAATCTGCGGGCCTCGATTTATGTGTCATTGGGGAATTATGAAAGATGGCTGCTTCGCAAAGCACTGGCAGTTTGCCTTCCAGAGCCCCGTCCCTGGGGGGGTGTCCCTTCCTCCAAGACATTGTTTATATCGGCAAACAAATAAATGATTTAGCAAACAGATAAATAAACGTGAACATTTTCCTTCCCTGTTGAGCAGGTTGACGCCAAGGGTGGCAAGCAATTGAGTCAGGCTGTGCATCGGGTGGTCCATATGACAGTGTATGATTTGGGGGGGGCAGGATGGGGCCACCAGCCAAGGACCCCACAACACCTCCCTCCTGCTGAGACGGAGAGTGACAGAGAGACTAATCAGTCTTAAGGAACATGTTAAATTGGATAACTTATAATCGAGGAAGCTCGGCGTGCATGAATATTTTATGCCTAGTAGAAAATGTTCTTAATAATAGCCGTAAATCTCCCCATTCCCCCCCTTTTAAATCAAATGCATTATCTGCATGATAGGAAATTGCTTGATGACTCCATGGCCGTGCAAATTTAACTCAACCATTCTTTTGACTAGAGTGTAATAAGGAAGGGAATATTGTCAGCTGAATAATTTAAAAGCTCAACTTGCTTATACTTTCCTTGATTTAAAATGTTCTTTCATCTCTCGCAGTGCAGTGGTCATTACAGCCCACGATTGCATCCCTTCTGTTAAGCGCGGTCACATCTATGGCTCATTCACCCAACCTCGATGGAAGCGAATGGCCCGTGCCTGTGGACGTGGTTCCGTCCCCAAGCATGGTCCTCACCAGGTCACGAGTTATCATGTAAAATGAGGGGCAGATGAATTTCAGGTGGGGTCATATTGTGAGGTTAGGGTGTTGGGTCCACACACGGTGGTGAACTCTCCATCTCGCTATCCTCTCTTCCATGGTTCTTCAGCTTGTATCTGCAGCAGTGGATCATCTTCTGGCAAGTAGGACACGTGTGAATTTTTCATAATGTTATGTAAGCTGCTACACCCTGGAGACCCCTGGCCTCATTCTTAGTTTTTTCCTTTTGTTTTATTTTTTTTTAACTTTCTTTGCAAAAGGCGAGGAGGGATGGAGAGGGTTGTGGGAAGCCTCTGGGGCAGGAATCACTCCATTAGGAAGCCACAGCCTCCCGCCGATGTGCCGTGTTGTGATGCTTGACCAGAACACTGTGGGGTGAAAGTGAGAACCATGGGGGGGAATCATCAGTGTGCCGTATGTAACGAGAATGGAGGGGGGGGGGGAGAGGAGGAACCAAAGGGAGGAGAGATGGAGACTGAATGAGGGACAGGGTGTCTCCATAAATGACAGACAATAATGCTCAATGGTGATACAAGGAGACATTTGACATTGGAAAAAAAATACAGAAAATGATTAACTGTATACATTTTATGAATTGCTAAGGATTTATTAGCAGTAATACACACTGCAGTAACTTTGAAATAAAGCTAAAAATAATTCACTGAAAAACATCCATTGACTAATCAGGATCGACTCGTTGGGCACTGTCAGCAAAATGCTGACAGTGTTGTGCTCATACAGGAAACTACTCTGCTCTTCAGGTAAAGACATTTATTCAACTTTGTTTTCTGTGTAATATATGCTTAGCTGTAATATATAAAAACCCATCTAAAAGAACAATTCTGGGATTACTAATATGACAAGTTACCTGTACTGAAGGATACAGCTGTCAATGATTAATCAATGACTTTCTGGATGAAAAACATTTTCCTGTTTTCCCTGAAACTTTAACAATTTTTATATCTCCAGAGTATATTTCAGATCCAGTAAAGGCAGACATGTAGCCACAGATTGCATTCAGGAGTAGGATCGTCCCTGGGATTTCTCGTAGTGCTGCTGTTCACCATCTGCTGGGGTTATGGCAGGATCCCCACGGTGCTGTGGGGTCAGCCACACCTGCATCCTCAGACCCACTCCTGTTTTATCCAGGTATAGGAATTTCAAGGAGTCATGGAGGTTTTTGCTATGGATCAACCAGAGTTTCTGAATTTCTTTGTATCCATGGAAACAAACAAATACTGGTGCACTGCCATCCATCCATCCATCCATCCATTCATTCATTTTAATTAACCACTTGTCCTATTCAGGGAACATGGCAGTGGTGCGCTGCCAAGTCACGATTCCGGCTGTAATGAATCTTACATGCATACTTCGCAGTGGGAGTAGGACCGCGTCCGAAGAAGCATGGATATTTACCTAAGGGTCAGGAATTAGTCATGGGTCTGGGAAATGGAACCTCTTGCTTCCTACAGACAGGGCAGTATATCACACAGAGATCTACTTTAGAGTCAATGAGCAAGTCAGTGAGTCATGCAAAGATCTGCTTCAGTGCCAGTGGGAATTACATAGAGATCTAATCTGGTGTCAGTGAGGAAGTCAGTGTGTCACACAGAGATGAAAACCACGGTCAGTGTCACATAGAGTCACTGAGTAACATAGAGATCTACTTCAGTGTCAATGAGCAAGTGAGTCACACAAAGATCTGCTCCAGTGTCGGTCAGGGGGGTAGTGAATAACCAAGAGATGAGCTCTAGGGTTACTGAGCAAGTCAGAGAGTCACACGGAGATCTACTACAGTGTCAGTGAGCAGGGTAGTGAATAATAAAGAGTCAGTGTCAGTGAGACACAACGATCTGCTCCAATCTCAGTGAGCAGGATAGTGAATAACAGAGATCCACTCCAGTGTTATTGCGCAAGTCAGTGAGTCACACGAAGGTCTGCTTTAGTGTCAGTGTGCAAGTCAGTGAGTCAAATGGAAATCTGCTCCAGAGTCAATGACCTGGAAGGTGAATCATACAGAGATTTGCTCTAGTGTGAGCAAGCAGACCAGTGAATCACACTGAATTTTTGCCTGAGTGTCAATGTGCAAGACAGGAATTCAACCCGTTCATAAGACAGAGACATGCAGCCATAGCCCTGGACACCCATGAATGTAGTCCATAAAGAAAGTGAACATTAAAGAGTAGTTAGGCCAAGGTAAGCCTGGAAGGAGAAGGAGGGAGGCGAACAAGCAAAGAAATAAAACTGCCAAATGGACGGAGCACTTCGATCTTCCCAAAGATGACTCTAAAAAACCATGTCTCTTGATATAATATCAATAAATTGAATTCATCATAGAATCCCTGTTGGCAGTACTGTCATGAGAACTGTAACCTAATGTGACACACCACCTGCAGCATTTTGACTGGTTTGCACTTATCAGCTGACCGCTTATTTGGTTTGCTATTCCCATTCTTATTAAAATTGCTGGATGGATAAGACGGAAATTCAGGTACCCTTAATACCCGTTTTGTTTCCTTAGAGGGCTGCTGCATCATAACATATTGTGATTATTGTTTAATACCACATACCATTAGCTGCATTTTCACACGCAATGCTCTTTGTCCCTGATGACTTTCCATACGAGGTGCTCTTTCGCGAATGGCTCAGTTTATCTCATACCGTCCAGCGCACCTGTGACATCAAAGTCATCCCCCCGTGAGCATTTGCAGACCTCTGAAAATGGGTTAGCTACAGACTCACAGAGCATGACAACAGTTTTGGGGACAGCAGCCTTTGTGATCCTCACAGATAATCAGATAATCATGATGACGTCTAAGGTTAAAGGGCTCCCTGGTTACGTTACAGCACCACATTATGGCATATAAAAAAGTAATACTAATAAGTGTGAAGAATTTCAGAAGGCAGGGATGGCTTAATGCAAGCATGAGGGTGTGGGAATAGCTGTGTGAACTAGTTATTTCTGTGGTGAAAGAAGTGGAGGAAATCCTCTTTAAAAGATATTTGCTTCCCTGACAGCAAGATTAAACATCTCTGACAGTCAGACCACATTACGCGATATTGGGTTTTGGACATGAGGGACTCCGTGATAATTTACCTGGTGAGATAGAAGATCGAGTAGATTTGATTTTCTGTTATTTATTGTCTTGCATTCCACTCTAGCGGTTCTGACTGTTAATCTTACTTAGGCAATATTTTATGTTAATTTACTGTTGCAGTTTCCATGAAATGTGACCCCCGACGTGCCCCATCTTCCTCTCCTCCTCGACAGCCTCGTGCTTTCTGCATCTTGCCCGTTTTTCAGCTGTTAAAGGCACGCAAGCTTTTTATGTATATGCAGGAGCCCCCCGTCCCGCTCGCGCCAGCTAGAGCCCAGCCTGCTTTTAATAAGCGGCGCCGCCTCTCACGATAAAAGGTCGCGTGTCTGGCATCTGTAAAATGCCGCGTGCGTTAGCGCGAGCAGGACGGTCGTCTCGAGCCCCGCTCTCGCTCTCCCGCGCGGCCAGCTGCACGCCGGCGTGATCGCGGGGGCGCCGGTGACACGAGTGCGGCGGGGGGGGCAGCTGCGTCAGCATCTGCAGCAGTGGCTTACCGAGTGCCTTTTGACTGTAAAGTGCTCGTTTAAAAAATACATGGAACCCAGAGAGGTAACCCGCTACCTCTATGTAACCCTCATGTACAGCGCGCGGCAGCCCAGCTCCAGCAATGCCGAGCAAAGGAGGGTGGAGAGCGCGCGACAGGGCGCGCTCCCGGGAGGCGGCACGGCGGGTCGATTCGGCTTTAACTCATTCATTTCTAATATCAGAAATTCGACTTTAGCTAGTTGAAATGCATATTACTGATACCAGAAATTAGAAATTAACTAAAAGCAGATATGTAACCACTGATTTATACATTTATAAATCGTTTAACTAGTTAAATTTTCAGTTTCTGATACAGAGAATTCAATTTTAACTAGCTGAAAGGCTAGTTAAAATAAAATAATATAATATAATATAATAATATAAAATTTTATCTAGTTTAAATACCAGTTTCTGATACCAGGATTAATTTGTAGCTAGTTGCATTTCACTTTTGATTAAAACTAGTTACAATTGAATTTCTGTTTTCAGAAATTGAAATTTTATCTAGTTCCTACTCCCGTGTGTGTTTTTTCTTTCGTGTTCTTTATTCATCACTGCCTACTTAGTGATACTCTAGAACAGGGGTCTCAAACTCCAGTCCTGGAGGGCCAGAGCCCTGCACATTTTTGGGCTTACCCTCATCTAACACACCTGATTCAACTCGCTGAGCTAATTACCACACAGCACTTGGCGCAATCATTTGTGGATGGAACAGGGAAAGAATTAAGCTACACAGGACTCCGGCCTGGAGTTTGAGACCCCTGCTCAAGAAGTTACAGGGGCTCCCTCCCCCGGTTCCATGGTCCATGTCTTTGAATGTTCTTGTTGTTGTTTTTATCACCAGGAAAGTAATGGATTTGTTGAAATATTCTGCGGCAGTAGCCGCTGTGCGAGTGGAGTAACTGACTGCTAACCAGAAGCCGCGTTGTTTTGCCGCGTTAACCAGCCCCCCCAATCACTTTACCTCGAGATTATGTCTGTCACTGAACTGTGCCGAGCATGTGACTTCTCCTACCTCAGAAGCTGAAGCAGAGAGAGTACATCTGCATGAAGGATATACTGTATGTGTTATAGCTTTTGATTTTATTGAGTTTCTTTGGGCAGGACATTTTAAACATGTTAATAAATAATATGAACAAATAAGGAAAAATTACCATTATTGGTATTATTTTTTCTGAATGAATGAATTGATTGCTTTGCTGCTTAGGAAATGCCGTGATTCAGAGCATTTCATTAAGCTGGGTGCCTGGATGCTATCGTACCGCAGTGTCTTTGGCCAGGGAAAGCACTCGTGCGATGATCGTTTCTCCAACTAAAGCGATTTGCACACATTTACCTTCCAATTTTGTCTTTTTCTTATGATGTTTAGAGTGAATGTGTCTAGTTGTAAAAAACATACATACTAATATGACGCCACACTTAATGTCCAAATGCCACAAAGGACAGACACGAGGGCAGAGGCACGCAGCCCAGCCTCACGCCGAAATCCGCCAAATCTAAGGTGGCGCGGCTGAAGCGGGCGTCATGGTCTCTGGCGGAAGCTGTGCTCTGCTTCAGAGACACATTTGGTGAGGCTGGGCCCTTGCTGTGCATGTGGACTTATGATGCTTATCAGCCCGTGTGAAGGACAACTGTGCTTGGAGTGAGTCCTTAAACAGAGTCGACGGTGTGTGTTTAGATAAGGCAAACTGCCATATATCACTGTTTTCAGAGACAATATGGAGGGAAATGGAGCTTGGCAGTGTTATACATTTGTATTAATTGTACGGCTTACGTCCATCTGATCAGCATATTCGCTTAATTAACTGACATTGTAATTTTTCTCTTTCTCTTGTGCTTCGTGGTGGTGTGATCCTGGGTCTGCCTCCCGCCCCTTCACACCTTAGGTAAGTCCCACTTCCATTTCTGCAGCCCGCTCTCTCACCTCCCCGCGGGGCCTCGGGTCACATGACCATGCACTCGGGCCACTCTGCCTAGGACCTCTGCTCCTCATCCGCGGAGCAAACAGACCGTTTCGGGATGCCGCGTCCGGCGCACCGCCATGCGGTTATTTTCCATATAACATTAACTTACTCGGGATGGAGACTACAAATCAGTTAATGAACAAGCCATTTGAAAATCAAAGGCAAATGGCAGCTAATTATCTGCTGGAGAGAGCCACAAGGCAGATTAATTGTAATAAGAAAAATAAGTTATTAAAAATACGCCTGCTTGTCAAGTACGGGAGCCGTTCGCCATACCGTGTGCACCCTCAGTCATTAGCTGCTACTCAGACGGGCTCCAAAATCAGCGCTTTCTGTGCAAACCTTAGCACTTGTCTGTTTTTTCCCCTCCATACTCGGGGATGCAGGAACGCTAGCTGCAGCCCTTAAAATAATTAGGCTGTTTTTTAAAGGGGTCAACCGCCTGTCAAGATCTTATTTACACATGCACGTTATTGGGTTGGTTCAAATTTGTGACTGCATTCCCGGAAGTTAATTACGGATTAAGGGCAGTGAGACGCCTTGTTTCGGTGAATGTAAAATCTCTTTCAGTGTCCATTTCTGCTCTTCCCCATAAACACTGATTTCCACTGAAGCCCAGACTGCTGGCATGTGGTATGCGTCCTTGGTACATGTTTTTATGGGTAATAAGCATGTCACAAAATATCAATCTAAAATTTTGAGTGGTTGTTACTAGAGAGCTGTGCCAGTAGTGTCTTAGATGGACTTTGGTGCGTAATGAGTGCTACCCTATATCTCTATCTAATGACATCTATGGAAGTTCAACCTGACCAGCAACAATGAAAACTTGTGAAGTGTTTCATGCACAGCAGACAGAAGTCCCGTGCGTCCGAGCGGGGCCATTCTCCGGCCATGAAGCCGAGTCCAGTGCCAGCAGCTCCCCGCACAAGGTGTAATGGAGGATCTAGCTCAGCCTGTCAGGCCAGGCTCAAGTGCCTGGCTTTGCATGTTGTCCCGGGAAGGAAGACAGCACTTTGGAGCCGTACTATAGGCCATCCCTGGGAACCAGCTTACCTGAGTGCTGCACTTGCACTCTGTTCTATGAACATCACGCTGAACCTCCAGCCACTTCAGAGGAGATGAACTCCTATCAGAGTGCTGCAGGATCCAGGGGGGGGGGGGGGGGCTCACCAGTCTTCCCGCGATGCCAACTTCTTACTGCACCTCTTATATAATGCCGTGGCTGTTTTTTGTACTTCCCTCGCCGTTTTTTCTGTTTTTTTTTGCACGGTGTATTATCCATGATGGACAGTGACACTGAAAGCTGCCACTCGCTTGGATATGTATTTCAGACGTCTCGGGAACCTTCCGCCAGGATGCCTTCCGTCGGCACATTTTTAATGACAGAATATTTCTTTTTTTTAACTGTACGTGTCAGGCTTCTTTCCACTGAGGTGCTGAGGCAGTTAATTGCTGCAGGGTGGGTAGCGCGCGGGAAATTGCCCCCTGCCCTTCTCTCCCCGTGCTCGGACCAGTGAGGGGCTGCTGTGCGTTTCACGGCGCTGCCTCCCGTCACCCTGCTGACACTGCCGTCCTGGTTAGCGGAGGTGCTGGGCTGATCATGTGTTGGGGGGGTGGGGGCAGGGGGGTGGCACAGGGTGAACCCCTATAATGACAGCGTGTCTCTTGATAAATGCTGTCCACCTGCATCAAAACAAACAGCCGACAGACCAAAAAAGAAATGTCTGCCATTAGCAGGGCCTAACTGGCGAACTGCGAGATTTACTAAGCATTATGATGGATTTATAAATGCCATTGGCAGCCCTTAATCTAAATTTTTACTGCCTCCATTAGGATCAGATCAATATGTAAAATGAGAGGACAGCTGACAGTATATCTGGTGGCCTCGTGCTTTCCTGCATGGAGATTCGCTTGTTTTTGCGGTGGTGCTGGAGGCTCGCCCCACGTCTCTTCCAGATGATGTGGTTTTTGCGCTATGCTTCCTGGCCTACGATATGTATGACCATCTGCTCCCGTCTGCAGACCTCCGGCGCGGTGCGTGCGCCCGTTGGCATTCCCTTGTGTCTGGCGAGCCGTGGACGTCACTAATGGACCGTGCTCCTCGCCCTGATGAGAAAAAGAAAGGAGCATTAACAGCACGGTTTGCTTAAGTGGAAAGACAAAATGTTTAGTACAAATCAGCATTTTAATACAGAGTCACAGAGTGAAGTTGTCCATTTCATCTTGATGATCAATGCATATTATGCATTAGTTATTTTCTATGGAGGAGGGCATTAACATTTTCCTTGCCCTCTTGCGGCCATTCCGTGGTTATGCGTTTGAGACGTGTAGCCGGTGGATAGTCACGTAACCCATGACTTGCTTGTGTTATGTAAAGCTGCTGATTGGTGGGTAGAGTGCTGTGGGCGCTTTCCTTGCCGCTCTTTGTAGACCCCGCCCCCGGGGATCCGTGCCTCTTCTAGCTTCTCTTTGCATCTCTGTGCACTCCCGGGCTGCCCCTACATTCTGCCGCTGCAATGCTGCGGGGGTCAGGATATTACACAATAGTGTCACAGACCACGATGGAGTTATAACTTAGATCAGAATTAATGTATGCATCTCCCACCCACTCGGAGCCCTCCTGAAAGTATAAGAAAGCGTGTTTGCTAGGGCTTGTCTTCATCTGTCCCTCCCCGACTCCAACGGGGAGGGCCCTCCTCAGTGACGAGGCTCAAGGGGACGTTTGGTGTTTTGAGCCATGCGCCGTATACTCAACACATGAACACAACACCTGAACCGTGATGGACATCTCACTGCAGGCTGTCCTGGACGTCACACTTCTGCGTCAGGGCCACCGTGCGCGTGTTCCTCCCACTACACATACAACACGGGAGGTCTTGTTTTGAATAGAATTACAGCGTCCTGGAATCGAAACGATATCTAATGTTGGCTAATTAGAAAGGCACTGAAGAGTGTGGCGAAGCAGAAAGAAAGCTTCTTTCTGATTTCCTTTTTTTTTTTTCTTTTTTTTGCTGGATTAATTACCCTGAGCTTTTGAAGAACAGAAGTGATAATGGCCTGTCAGATTAGAGGACACTGATCCCGCGGAGGGTGTAAACACGTTCAGAAATGGGAGGATGACGTTTTGGGAACTCTGTCTCACAGAGAGAGATTAAGGGTATGACAGCTTTGCTAACATCAAACGCGGCGTAGGAACTCAGAGCAAGGCGGCAGCGTCAGATACGGCAGGGCAGGAGTCTGAGGCTCCCTCCCTTTTTTAAGGGCAGCTTTGGTTTTGGCATGTAAATGTGTGTGCGTGTGTGTGTGTGTGCGTGTTATTACATAGTGGGGACCACATTTTCTCAATGTGATAAAAATCTGTAACCTTTTACCTTGTGGGGTCATTTTTCGGTTACGGTTGTCATAGTTGGGATGCAGTTGTCATAGTTGGGTTACAGTTGTCATTAAGTCTGGGCCCATATAAATGAATGGAGAGTCCCCAAAATGACTCTGTGTCTCTGTGTGTGTCTGTGTTGTGTGACAATGTGACCTTGAGCTACAGGAAGTGGGCGTTTCGGACGTGTAAGACACTGCCCTAAGGGTATAACAGAGACTGTAGGACCAGAGAGAGAAGCAAACCCACTCATTAATGAACTATGACCCCGCTTGGGCGACACGATAATACGCTCATTGCAATATCAATAGCCTCCACGTACATTGGTTTATTTCATATTAGAAATAGTAATTTGCAATACTTCTAGTCGTGTACCTGATCCATGGTCAGAACTTTCGTCAGGCAATTCAGGCCCGGGTTCAGGAACAGTCACACCATAGGCAGGCAGATAGAATCAACGAATATACGCCTCAGAACCTTATTACTGCCTCTCAATGTCCAGGGATCACAGTGGGTCCTGGGAGTCATCAGCTGTCGCTGGCCATGTGGTGAGCCTTGTCTGGGGATTTGGCAGGATGGGGGGGCTGTCACCAGCTGTCACTCGAGATACACGGGGGCCCTGACTCATTTGTGGCTCACTCTGAGTGTCACAGGAGTGCACTTCTGCAAATCTGCACTGCCTCTAATATCTATCCTCGCTCTCCCCTTTACACAAACACACTGCTGCCCTTGTCGGCCGCTCGCTGTTGGTTAACATGCAGATGTTACTCTGTGCTCTACTGGGGCACTTCGCCATTCTTTAAAAAAAAATATAGTTTATTATTATTTAAAAATAGATTATTTACAGTATTTATTTCCATGTACTTTTGGCCTGTATATGTTCTGCTTCACAGGTGGTTCTAGCCCCTTTTAATGAGAATTATTATTATTATATTATTATCACATACGTTTCATACCCCCCCCCCCCCCCCCCCCCCCCCCCCCCCCCCCCCCC
>JAODKM010000073.1:649348-666181 GCA_026780845.1 Petrocephalus sullivani | reverse complement strand
AGCACCATGTGACACAGAACCAAGTGACATAGCACCATGTGACAGAGAACCATGTGACATAGCGCCATGTGACACAGCACCATGTGACACAGAACCATGTGACACAGCACCATGTGACACAGAATTATGTGACAGAGAACCACGTGACACAGCAACATGTGACATAGCACCATGTGACACAGAATTATGTGACATGGCACCATGTGACAGAGCACCGTGTGACATAGCTCCATGTGACACAGAATTATGTGACATAGCACCATGTGACACAGCAACATGTGACATAGCACCATGTGACACAGAATTATGTGACATAGCACCATGTGACACAGCACCATGTGACACAGCACCATGTGACACAGAATTATGTGGCACAGGAGCTTGACTCCCAGACAGTTTTTTACAAAGTATCCGTTTTCATAGACAAACACACCATGAAATACAACAAAGTAGTCAAAAATATCACTGACATTTTGGTAAGTGACAAAAAAGGATGAGAATAATTATTGCTGCTGATCCGTGACACTGTGGCACCTCCTCGTAAGAAAGGCACCCCATCTCCGGATCAGGCTGCCACCAGCATCTGCCATTTGGCAAATGACGGATAATGGATCCGGCCGAAGGCACAGGCAGCTCTGCCGTTACCCACGCGCTCGGGAACCTGGGATTTCATATTTGTTCAGCCTCCCCAGTTGACTTTTGCTCTGAAAGTGATGACATTTGCTTTCCTCTATTTTTCTTTCCTGCACAAGGGAGGAAGCGCCATGTTGCCGGAGCGCTGAATGTGCCAGGTAGACGAGGTACGAGGGACTGAAAGGACAGCGGAGGGGCAGCAGACTCGCGGTGGCTCACAGTGGGCTTGTAACCAAAGCACACTGAAGCCATGAACTCGCCACTCAATGACTTTGTTAAATATCTATGTGTACAAATGAGTGCAGGGAGAATCATAAACTGTGGACTGGAATAATAATTGAAAGGGGTTGGACCATCTTCATCTAAATACAAAAATCCTTCATGTTTTGCGTCGTGTCCCAGTCCAGTACCGGTCTGACACCATTTGCCAGGCTTTCATCCATTCTCTGAAACTGCTTATTCTTCCAGGGCGCGGGGCCTATCCCGGAAGCTACGGGCACGAAACGCGGAACAGCCTAGGATGGAGGCCAGCCAATCGCAGGGCATTGCATGGCTTTCTTCTTGACTATAGGTCTGCCAGGACAGCAGGGGGCGTTGTGGTGAAGGATGGGGACTGGGTGGGTTTTGGTACTTCTGGCCGTGCTGCTTTAGATGACAGCATCTGCTAAGCAACCAAAATAATAATAATGATGATGCTGTACAGGAGAGTGATTTCAAACTTCAGGCTTCCAGGGTGTTTGTGTTACTTCCCCTGGTATTGTCCTGTAAAGTACAACCTCTAACATGCTAACCATGACATTCATTCAATGTTTATTTTGCCATATTGCATCTAATTTGTAATGGCAAAGGGTTTTGACCCAAGCTTATCTGCTGTTAAGGAAACTGTGCATGTAAAAATCACAGCCGTAGAGCAGGTCCAGTCCCAAGTTAGGAAAGTACAATGGCAGACATATCACTGATACCAAATATGTTGTTAAGCATCATGTTGTGTAGGTTTAAAAATATGGAGAAGATGATGGTGATGCTCCAGCGCAGTATGCACTTTCAAGGGCGTCTCTGCATGTGCGCTTCTGTCTGGGCTCGTGCCTTCATCTCTTTCCTGTTTTAATGCATTTCCTCAGGCAAGAGTATCAAAAAGATGTAATCTAATCCAATTTATTTTCAAAGCATCGAGTGGAGAGCTTTGCTAAAATCCCCCACCCAACCATCGATGAGTGCGACGAACACCCCCCACCCCTGGTCGTCTCGTTTTTGTCTCTGCTGCCGTCCAAAGGCCTGACCCTGTTACATTTTACACTGAATTTGTAATCGGGACCAAACTCCATGTGTGAAGAGGAACACATGGTCATCAAATAAATATGAGCCTTTAATGCGCAGCGTGTTTTAACATCTACATCCTCGCTTCACTTCTTGTCTGGGTTTTCAGTACTTCAGTGTTTTTTTTTTGTTTTTTGATCTGATGAAAGGAGAAAGAGTACAAAGTAACGGCGAAATCTCAGGGCAGTGGAAGAATTGAGGTTCAATGGAGGCCAATTATATCAAGCACAGGGGTAGGACATGGTAGCTAATCTCAAGCTGAGGAAATAGGGTAATGAGTCCCTCTCGAGGCATGTCATTTTCGGCTCTAGTTACAGATACATGAGGTATTAAATCTCTAGGGTTTGAAACCAAACTTCAAGCCCAGAGACAGTGACACCATCCCAGCAGGTGTGTTGAGGTTGAGTTCTGTTCCCAGGGGTCCTGGTCTGTGTTTCCTGCTTGAAGTCCATGCGAGTTTTGGTTATGGAGAACATGGGTCTGTTCCCCATTTAGTATGGTTTGCATTGTTCAGTTCATCCTATCATCAACCACAAGCTGTCTTATAAGATGTCTAAGATGTCTTATAAGATATGTAAGATATCTTATTAGACAGTGTATAAGTACGGCAGCAACAGGGGTGTGGCAGATTCCAGATCAGTATTTTTTTCCTATAATGTACAACATAATGTACAATATTTACCCTGTATATGTTCCTGTAGTTTATACACTATATGGTCAGAAGTATGTGGTACAGTACCAGCTTGGCCAACATCTCATTCCAAAACCAAGGGTATTAATTAGGGCTGTCAGTCAATTAAAAACATTTACCTAATTATTTGCACATTTTGCAATGAATTAATCATGATTAAAAACGTATTTTTCTTCCTAAGACTAAAGCTTGGTATAATGCATATTTAAACGTAAAATCAATCACCAAATTAAAGTCACATAATCACAAAGGATGTATATTTCAGACACCATTGTTTAATTGCGTCTTTAAACACAGATTTATGCAGTCTGGTAGGAGTTTGTCTCTGTACTGTTCTGACAAATTTTAAGAATGCTTACAAATAGCACGCAGCACAGTGAATAGCACTGAGACAAGTCTGCCAGTTTATTTTGGTCCATGGCTATACAATACGGCAATTCTGCCCCATTATGCACTGCACAATTACGTCGGTTGCCCCATAATAAGCTGCGCGAAGACATCACTTGCCAAGTTCTGTTGCCGCTGGCTTAGATGAGTTTCCCAGCATCCGTGTCATAGGTCAGGCCCCATTCAGGAAGCAAACAAAACACAGCTGCATTAATTGCGTTAATTTATTTTAACACGTTCAATATTTTTAATTCATTGCAATGATTAGCACGTTACTTTTGATAGCCCTAGTATTACTATGAAGTTGGTTGGTCTATTGTTGCTATGATGGGCTCTGTTTAACTGGAAAGGCTTTCCATTAGACGTTGGAACATTGCCGGGTGATCGGGTCCCTTTCTGTGAGCTTGAGTGGCCGATCACTGCACAGCTGTACTTGCTCTCGGATGTTTTAACTTTCACAATCGCTTCACTTACACCTGACCAGGGCAGCTCTAGCTGGGTTGATTGTTGCGAACTGACTTCTTGTAAATAGGGCGTCCTATGATACTGCCAAGTAATAAATCACTAATGTCTTCTGTAGGACTCCCCATTCTGCTATGAGTGACTACTACAGGAGATTGTGTCACTGTGTGCTTAATTATACACCAATGGGTGTGGCTTAATTAGGCCAGTCCTCTAGATAATAAGGGTGTCCACATACGTTTTGCCATATAGTGTATTTCCAGTGTTTGCTGCTCCGGAAACATGCGTTTATAAACGACATTGCGAAACTGACAAATACGACATGTGTGGCTTTTCAGCATATCCCGTGCGTCGAGGTAAATCTGCGTACTGAAGTCGACCCGAGAGAGATTCTCTGAGTTAATCTTTCCTTCTGCCACATACCGGAAGCCTCCTGAGATGGACAGTCCTGCCGCAGATATGACCGCTAGCTTCCTCATGTGACAAGCAGTAATTTCCTGTCTCCTCAATAGGGACACACGCTCGCACTGAAAGGTCCCATCTTCACCCCTGCCTATGCCTGATACGCCACCATGCACTCCAGAGAGCCGTCAATCGATAGGCTGCCGGCTGGGATCTGTATCTCGGATTAGATAGAGACGCGTCACATTGAAGCTAACACCCTAGAGCTCCTCCAGAAGGGAGAATCAGGCGCGGTTTGGCTACATGATAGCTCTTCACTCCTATCTTGGCCTCTGAAATACACAATGCCTGCATCTGAAAGCCTGAAATAGTTTTATTTCAGGGATTTCCTCTGTGACTTAAGTTGCAATGTACGAATCCTCGCAAGGCGCGCTTGTCATTGAAAGGTTGCTGAAATAAACTGAAATAAACTAAAAGCTGAAATAACTGCCCACTATGTCATGTCACGATGTCACATACGGGCTAAATTCAGGGCACACATTTTGTTGTTGTGCACTGTGGTGTGTCAACAATGACAAAACTAAAGTACACAGTCTTGACTCATCCGTATTATCTTAACTCAATGTACAAGACACACATTTATATTTCCCACTCAGGCTTGTCCACACTTTACTATGGCTACATCAAGTCAAACACGGGGCCCCGTCACAAGGCAAGACAATAATGCTGGGCAGCAAGGTTTAATCAGAGGCTTCATTATGGATGAAAACGAGCGCAGAATGAGGCCAAGCCCCCTTAAGAAAAGCCAACTGCCAGAATAAACAACCCGACTACAGAAAGTAAAAACAAGCACTTTAATCAAACAGCACGCTTCACATCATTCTCCCCAAGAGCAAACATCAGGCTCCCTAATTTCCCACGATCCACCAAGCTGACCCTATTTAAACCTCAACAAGTTTATCACTCCGATTAGGGTCAAATGGGTTTCATTACCAGAGGCCTTTTCAGGCATGGGGCTGCTGATGAATTGCCATGGAAACACAAGAGACAGGCCAAACCCAGCCCTGTCTCTGGCCAGCTCCGAAAAATACAGGGACCAGCACATAGCAGGGCTACCTTAGTACCTTACTACCTGACCTGTTTTTAGTGGTAATTTGCTGCCTCCAGATTATTAGGCATTAACTACATAGTACCAGGTAGGACCGCCCATCTCCAAAGCCACTTTACAGGTTATCGAGATGCACATTCAGAGAAGCCTTTCTGCACATCATTGTTGTACTACGTTGTTATTTCTGCACTTCTGGCCTTCCTATTAGCTTTAATGAGTCTCCCCCTTCTCCTCTGACCTCTCGTAGTAACGAGGTGTTTTCAGCTACAGAAATGCAGCTGACTGAATGATTTTTGTCCCTCACGTAATTCTCCGTACTCTTTAAACACTGTCGTTTGTGAAAATCCCTGGAGGGTGTCTATTTCCGAGATGCTGGCACCAACAGTCATACTACAATTAAAATTGCTCACATCATGCATGTTAGCCTGTATTAATTTAACAGTAATTGAATTTCTGTATACTGTATATACTCAGCTGTAGCCAGAGGTATACCTAATAAAGTGGCCACCATATTTTGTCCGATTCATAATACAACACACACTAGACTTTGTCATGTGGTGTGTATTTTCTTGGGATGTCGCAGTTATCACACTAGTGTTAGTTATACTATGTTTTTATTTCTTTTATTGGTTTAAGACATGGTATTTTCTTACCCAAACGGGACAATAGCATGAGTGAAGATTTTTAATGGAGACCTACAGTATTACTTTCTGGTTGTAAACAGTGCAGGGGCTTCAGTTATGACGTTGCACGGAATCCCAAAATTCTAAACAGTTAGTCAGTGTTTCACGAGGAAGCTGATGGAGTGGAAAGGCAGGGTTCATTTTATTTAAAAAAATTGCCAGACAGTTCAGATGACAAAGAAACTGTGCAATATTAATGCAAGAAATATTGCAATATTTGTTTTTTTTTATTGAAGGCCAATACCTTTTATTGAAGGCTAATATCGTTCCAGTGATTAAGTGCACTGTCAATGGTTGTTAGGCTTCTGTTTTTAGAGCCATTTGCCAAATGGATTTTAGATTTAGATTTTTTCTGTGGTTAATCAATTACCTTCTGTACTGAGAGCGATGTCATAAACGGGGAAGAAAGGGCCTGTTGATGGACATAGTGGCTGAAACGCTTTTATATCAGATCTGCTTTATTTCACTTAGGCATCATTTATTTGCATCTTTATATTGAGACTTATTTGGAACAAATACATCTCTATACTAAATATACAGAGTATGAAATACAACCCGACTGTACAGTATATGCGATTAATCGGCAAGGCGTACGATTAATTGTGAATTGAAAAAAATTGACCTTGTAGATGTTTGCAAGTAGTATTATTGTTGGAAATGAATACTCATAAGTTTAAGTTAAACAAATAGTAAAATATACTTCCTCTGCGTTAATTCTACATTAATTTGGAGAGTCATTGTGTAAATATTTATGATTATAAGTTTTAATATTGGGTGTGATTAATTGTGACCTAATATTAATCCGCCTTAATATTTTCCTTCGTGTTTGTAGCATAATGATGTGAACCAAGGGCACGTGCACACGGACACGCACACATACGTGTGCGATGATAAAGGAAGATGTTTCCCACATGGCGCACTGTACGCGCACTGTATGAACCTGCCACACAGGGGATTTATCTTCATTGTGGTCTGGTTGTGTTGCAGACCATCGATCTTTGCACGAACCAGTCATGGCCACACTTGGTAACCCGCTTACTGGAAGTGCGGCGGCTGCATCTTTCTGTGTTTGCCGTTATTGGGGGGGATTCCAACACTGAACTGGAAAGTGCATCAGGCTGTACTGGGTGATCGATTGTTGTTTGTCACTTGGATGTGCAGTACTTTCTGTAGAGCTTTTCAGACAAGAGCATCTCCACGGCAGTAAAGTGTTAGCATGTCGCCTAGGATAATGGTGGCAATGCCTTCACTATCATGCAGTCGTTCAGGGGAGTAACTGGACATCCGTGGCCCCTGAGAGAATGTCACCTTGGCCCCCTGTTCAGGTTGGCACTTTTTGTGGTTAATTTTGGGGTCCCTGTAAAACGCTTGGCTCCCTGAATCTATCATGACATCCATTAATACATCTCAAATAAAAATCCGATATACAAAGAATACACAAAACATGAGGTTGAACCGGCCAATCAGAGCAGGGGTGTAAACCCCCAACTCTGCATCTGCCATCTCTACCCAGTTTAAATACCCCCTCCCACCCCCTGCAAACAGTTTTCCTTACCACAAGCAGCATCCAATTGCAAGCAGAGTTTTCCTTTTTTATTGGCTGGGCTGTTAAACATAAACCATCATCTATAAGCATCGTTTTCCCGCACGGCGATGTCTCGGGCCCAGCTGGCAGCGGTATGTCTATCCGGCCATAATGGGTGTCGATGGGGGCCCCTGTGAAGCCGCCTCACTGGCATATGAAGGCTGCTGAGAGATGGTACCAGCTAATTGCACTTTTAATAGATAGTGTATAATTAGGCTGTCCAGAGCAAGTGTCGTGAAAAAAGGCCTATATTCATATATGATTTTTGCCCCTGAAAAGGGGGGGTGGAGGTTATTTGCTTAGCGTCATTTTGGGTAAACATTTACTTGACGTCGTGGCTCATTAGCACGGAAGCTAACCCATATTTGCTGACCTTTTTAAGTGGGTTGATGTGAAAGGTCCGAGGTGACTCTTCACAAAGTCTGCCTTGAGGGACCTTGAGTCTTGTCCACGTAAAGATCAATATTTAATGTGCAGTTTTCTTTCTAACCTACTTTTAGCTGAGTTTGTGCATATTACTGGGTGATAATTAGCTTTGATATTCCTCCAGGGTTATATCGTAAAAAAGCGAGGAATGTAAGTTGTGTGAAAGGAAGGCCAGCCCTCCTTCACTGCACAGCTGTGTCTGCACGTCTCAGTGTGTGTGCATGTGCACGTCTGTGGTCTGTGTGTATGTGCGTGTGCACGTGTGTGTGTGTGTATGTGTGTGCGTGTGCATGTCTGTGTGTTTGTGTTTGTGTGCACATCTATGTGTGTGTGCATGTCTGTGTGTGCATTTGTGTGTGTGTGTGTGTGTGTGAGAGAGAGAGAGTGGGATGTGCTTCTTGGCAGTAAAAATGGTATTGGCTGAGGGCTATTTATTTCTGTGGCAGGTAGAAAGCACTTGCAGTATATCTGATTGCCCGGATCTTGACTTGAAGCTCAGAGCCATTCACCTGAATGAAAGATGCCAGTACTCATAGTGGGGGGGGAGGGGGGGGGGCATCCAAGTACGGATCAGTGCCGGGATAACCCGCATGCTAACATCCCGCCTGCTTCACCACACGTCTGAGGAGCCTTGATGGATGCGTGAACATGGTGAGACGAAGAGGCTGGTCGTGACGCCTGACATCCTACGCGCGCTGACCGCCTTCTCAGGCTGTGGGTATTGTCAGGAGATTCGTCGTGCGGATGAGAAACCCGCGACAGAGAGCGTTACCCTGCACCCGTGTGCATCGGCCCACGTGTCTGAGCGGAGGCACACAGCCGCGCGATGTGTCACGTGGCGAGCGCTCGTGAGGCCAACAAGCGAGAGTACGGGGGCGCTGAGAGAGCCCCGTGATAATGATTCCCGCCGTTCGCCAAGAGAAGGGGCCCCGGCTGGTGGAAATGAGAAGGTCTCTCCCCCAGGGCAGCCCACGCGCCCTTTAGGAAACATCACAAATCGCTGATGCTCGAAGCTTCGTAGGGCAATGCCAAGTGAAACCTGGAGAGGCGTGAGTGCTTGAGAAGCAGCTCCCGGGTCTCTCGGCGCCTGGGCACCAGGCTTCCTGCTCAGCTGCTCCACCCGGGCTGGAGGTCAGTACCCAGCATCCCCTGCTGCTCTCCCAGTGTTGGCAGAGGGGCCTCTCAGCTCACGTTGAACAGCCCTCCTGGCTGTTAGTGTATTTTATTACATTTTTTTACAAAGCATTCTTTTTTTTTTCAATTCACCATAAAGTTGATTTTATCTTTAAGTTTTTTTTTGCAAATCAGGACAAAACGGGCTTTTCTTTTTAGTACAGCTTTCGGAGATTTGAGATGATGAGATATCAGACTTTCTGTTGTGTTTTAATTAGAAATTCCTGCATGCCTAAGAAACATGGCGGTGAATGATGGTGTCCCGACACCTTAACAATTAATAAGTAATATTTGCCCATGACCCACATTTATTTAATTAAAGGAGAACTGTTGCCAATATTCACGTGACTTATTTTGGCTACATGTCCCTTTTACTTAGTTTACATTTTGTCCCAGGTTGGAAATAAAGTGAAATTAAAATCATTAATCAGGTGTGACGTTAGGTCAATAAGTAAATATTCCTTTTTCCCTGTAGTGCAGTTGCCATCCCCATATATTTGCCATTCTCAGGATATTCTGCACAAACACGTAGATTAGTTCAAGTTTAATGGGAACGTGTGTGTGGTGGTTTTTTTCTTTGAGGCAATTGCAACTTTAGTGTCTAATTCTGTATTTGATTCCTCTATTCATAAAAGTTTATAGACAGCGAATCGTACCTACCCTTACTATTACACTTAGTGCTTCATCAATGCATTGGAGTTCCCAAAAGGCGAGTTGCATTTGGTAAATAGCCATAAAGCTAAATGGAATTGGTAACAAAAGTCATATTGATTTTTGTTTTGATTGCCTGTTACTGCCTGGTATCTTTATTAAGACTCACAATAATATTTTAGCACTGTGCTGCAGGTTGGAAATCAGATTTTCATGGCCACCGTTTAAGGGGACAATAGTTATTTTTCAGTGGCAGTATCACAGGCTGTGGTGAATCACGCAGTCTCCTTGGGAACATAATCCTCGGTGCTCAGCGCTAATTTCTCTCTCAGGCCGCCTCTTTAAACTTACCGTTATCGCTTTGTGTGGAAATGCTACCGCTCTGCTACATCCTGTCCTGGATTACAGCGCTCGAGTTGCCTTGTTAATGAAACGGATTCTGTTAGAAGCTGTTTGCAGCTACAGACGTAGCCCTCTTCCCAATATCGCTACCCGTGTTTCTTTATTTATTTCTGACCGCTAGATTTCTGCCAGTGTGGAATGCAGGATTGGCGTCTGCCAAGGACTATCCCATCCACTGCACGAAAAGAGATTCCAGGAGATTCGTTATTGTGTGCTGGTTTCCTGTTCTTCTGCGATATCTTGCTATCATTTCACTTGGCACTAACCCACAAAAATAGTGTCACATGATATTCATATTTACTCTTTTTACCCTCATTTTTTGGCTTTAGTAATGCAGTGAGGGTACTACCATGCTTGACTTGGATGGTCTACAAGGGGAGTCTTCTACAAGTTTTATGAAGAGCCTTACTCTTCTTCAAGGAGAGACACCTGAAGGAGGTGGCCTTAGCAAGGTGAAGTTATCTGGTTAGACGATCAATCTGCCATCTTTGTCACGCTAACTCAGGGGCAGCTGAGGTAAAAAAAAAAAAGGTCTTTATTTTTAATTTGTCCTGGCTCTGCTGTGCCGGTCGTACATCTGCTTGAAAATAAGGTTATGTCAGGTCTCTACCATCCAATAAAAGATGATGAAGTCGTGAAACATTTATGGCGTTATAAAGGGGTTTGTGATGGAGCAGACATGTGGTTCTGAGAGGACAACAGCAAGAAAGCTTGAGTTTAATCAACTCGGTCATCCTCAGAGAATCCCCAACGCAAACTTCAGTTCCTTATACAGCAGAACAAGCTGCTATCTCCGGCAGGCCTTGAGTTTGGGAGGGTCACTCTTCGGAAGTTTATTTTGGATGAAGATTCTGGTGTGCCTGACACTATCATGCACCAGTCATCCGAGACGGCGCCGTAACATGGGTTTGATGCGACGGGGGGTGGCGGGCTTTAGGCTGAAACGGAGTGTGACGGAGGAGGGGTTTCCGCTCTCAGTAAATGACCTTCATCTCTGAGGGACTACCGTGAGATTACGGGCCGGCGGCCCACGTTGGTAGAGATATTTAATGTACTCCCGTTGCTAAGTGACACAACTCTAACGCTGTTATATATAGATATCATTAGCAAAGCATGACAAAATTACTTGCTTTAAAATGTCACTGGCATTAATTACAAAAGCAAGTCTCCCTTTTTATACTGGCTCTGTCTTTGCAGTTAAGCTATTTTGGAAACTCAAAGTCAAATCAACTTTGAGAGCTACATTTAGAGAACTTTAACTCAAATTAGTAGTGTGTGGTGTGTTTCTTAAACTAATGTGTAAGCATAGTTCTTTGTTGTCTGATAACCACCCATACATTCAATTTCTATGGTTCTGGAGAGTCAGGGGTGATCCCAGGAAGGCAGAACGAGTTCATATGAAGCACGTCTGCATTGTGAACAGACCCCACGTGGAGAGAGGAAAACACAGAAGCTCCACAGACATGCACACACAGCACAGCGCGGAGTCCACAGAAGCCCACTGAGCCTGCTTCATCATGCAGCCATCCAGTGATCCATCGCTTTGGGTCGGTTTGTGACCCCAGCCTTAGCTTTGCTGTTGGCCAATGTCCACATCTAGCTGTGTTGTGTCGGCTGCCCACACCTTGCCCGTTGTACGTGTCACATTGTACGTGTACGTCTTTCATTCTCTTCTTTTGCTTAAATGGGGCGAGGGAACGCTTCTGTGTCGCTCCTGTCCCTGCTGGGGGTTTATTAAAACAGCAAGCCTTTCAGCACTGTTGGCGAGGATATTTCCAGATGATCGCACCTTGGAGTCTCACACTTCGCAAAAATGAAAGTTCCTCGAGGCCCGAGAGGCACATCTCAGCGCGACATGAAGGCTGTCTTTGTTCTGTCACGGCAAAGGATGGCTGTGGCGTGCGAGCTTTTGCAACTGGGTTATAATCATCATTTAATAACAAGGCTGCAGGAATTTCCTTTGAAGTGGTCCTGTTTGAGCTGGAGATACATGTTCTGATTAAACAACAGCTGAATTTAATGGAGCTGATTTCTGGAGGATTTTATGTGGTGGCTGAGATCAATCTGTCTATCCTGAGAGCTGGTTTGTAGTTTTATGCACAATGTACCCAAGGAGAACCACTTATCAATATTTAATGTAATATAAAGTAATGGTGTGGTTCTTCTTGAAATAGCGCTTACTGTATAGCAGTTTGTAATCTTTGTGTTTCTGCAGTCAAGATGCAGCTTTGTCCTGTTTGTAAAGGTTGACTTTCCTACCTACACTGAGCACAAACATTGATGGCAAACACAGATAGGGATGCGGTCCCACTGTAAATCTATAACTAGAGACTCTTTTCCGTTTTTTAGCCACGGAAAACATTTCCGGCCCATCTGGAGATACCGTAACGTACGAAAAACGGGATTTGAAGTTTGAAAGGAATTTGCAGCTACCCTGTTCAAGAGCTCTTGAGAATTAATGTTGCTTTTATTTGTCATTGTTATTAAAACTATTTCATAGTTAATTAAAACTAGTATGGACCAGGAATCAAAGTGTGAGCTGTGCAGGAGCACCACGGAGCAGAAGATTTGTCCATGGTAACAACAATGACAGCCGGAGATATAATGAAATTCTATGTTTAATGCTGCTTTTATAATAATTGGTAAAGCACCATAATGGACATTCAGGAAGACAAACACCATTGAAACTGAGCCAGATTCAATAGATGGTCTCCATACATCTGCTAAACTTCTGAATGCTCAAGAGAGCCAAGACAACAAGGGTATTATGGGATGTCGATACAGATTTCCATATACCTCACACAGATCTTAAAGGTATAAATCATTCAGCCGCCTGATGTGGTAGACTTGTATATTCCACAGATTACTCTGTTGTACCATTAGAGCTGGGCTTTACACCTGTTTGATGGGCTTGGACAGGTAAATCGCAGGGTGCCGCATGCAGACTGGTAACGCAAGGCCTCTCATAAGTGTGATTGGATGTCCATTTTATTTATCGATTTTAGATCTCATTTGGTTACCTTGAGGTGCTGTGTTAGAACATTAATCATGGCATTGCATCACTGTGAGTAAAACCAAGTTTATGTCCTGCCTTTTCATTCCGGTAGTGGACCTGTCATCTTTACTGTTAAACAAAAGCTCATCGATCAGGTCTTGTCACTTTGTTAAGAAAAACAATAATTATTATTACTTGTATCTACATTTCCTGTGCCTTTTGCCTGGCCTTTTTGTCTTTCTTCACCCCTTGTGCTGCACCTGCCCTTTTCCTCTGAGTCTCGGGGTTTCATAAATCCAGTCTAATCCGCGGCTCTTGAAATTTTTCACTGTCACCCGGATATGAATGTCAGACATGGCTCCCACCTCCCATCCCACGAGATACGGGCAGAAAACTAATAATAAAAATAATAATGTTCAATAAAAAATAAAAAGCGAAATGAAAAACAAAAAAAGATCCTATATAAAAGATAGGCTTCTCACTTGGTGTTGAGTGGATAGGAGCAAACTCAATTCAATAAGAGATCCACGTGCGGCCGTGGGGGCGCTTAAGATCCTCCTCTGCTTGATTATGCTCAGTCAGTGACCATGGGCAGAAGGGATGGTGCCGTAAATTGGGGTGCAGATCCTCCTATGCTGGATTATGCTCAGTCAGGGAACATGGGCAGAAGGGATGGTGCCGTAAGTCGGGGTGCAGATCCTCCTATGCTGGATTATGCTCAGTCAGGGAACATGGGCAGAAGGGATGGTGCCGTAAGTTATCCCTGCACCCATCCGGTTTCTATACCTGTGCAGGGTCATGGGGGTCTGGAGCCTGTCCCACAAGCTATGGGCACACGGCTGGAAATAACCCAGGATGGGGTGCCGACCCAGTTCACATTAGCATGTGTTTTGGACCTTTGAGGGAACCACTTGTCCAAGCCCACAAAAACATGAAAATTCCACACACATACAGCAGAGATGCAGGTCCTGGTCTGAGAGGTGTGATGCAACAGTGCAGTGCTAACACACCTGTCTCACCACTCAGTCTTACAGGTGTATCTCTGCATGGTTTAACCTTTACCTTTAAACTGAGTTCCTTGTGCCTTTCTGTTGTGATGTGGCAGCCTTTCTCCCTGCTATCATCCCACTGGACCCGTGCTAGCCTTTTAAAAAGTCCCACAGAATGGCCCTTTGGTGCTGCTCCTTCACGTTCCTGCTGATGACCAGGGCATTACCCAGAGTGCCAGAGTGCTTCTGGGGACTTCTGACTCTTTCATCTGCAGAATGGAAAAATACAGGTGTTCTTCATCTCCAGGGCCAAAAGCCAGAAAGGGTTCATGTCATCCTCAGATCCTCAGAAGTCGCAGCGATCTTGGTCCATCACTTGCTGCCGGCCAACCATTGCAGGAGCGTCTAGGCTCTCCTTAGAACTGATACACTGATGGGCGTTTTTCCCTAACACTGACTTTGAGGTGGGCCAACATGACTGCCATTGTTTACATTAATCTGACAGGAAGTCATTATTAGAGGACAGGTTCCAGGCTTGCTGAAATTGCTGTGCAGCTTTATTTGTATGAGGTTTCAGTGCGTGAAATTAGCCCCAAACTTTTAAAAAACTTTAGTGTGTTTTTAGTGATGAAATTTATTCAGTTTAATGGAAGCCCTCAGCTTAATTAAGCTTATATTGTTGAATACACAAGCTTGCTTTCGTAGAGTGCTGTCTGCAAATAACACAGAAACATAATTTGCATAAAGTTAGTCAGAAGCATATAATAAGCAGGGCTAATAGATCAGATAATATCTTTTTTGCTCCAGTGCTTAGTTTTACAGTCTAACTTTTGCCTGCAACCAAACGCTAAACTTTCCTTTTGTTTGTGGTCTTTCAGATAAGCTCTCCTGTGCCCCTCATCATCAGCGTCGGCACTGCAGCTAGTCTGAGGTTTATATCACGGCCCCATTCATTTAATCCATCGTTCTTAGAGGAGATTAAGTCCCGGGATTTTATATGAGGGTAACACATATGCAGTGACAACTATTTTATTTAAAAGAACGCAGTCATTTCTTCACCATCACTACATCACATTTGTTAGACAGTTTCCTGCTTACAAAATAATCAGTAGTAATGTTTTCCGGAATAGAACAATGGTTAAGTGATTCTTTATGGAGACTGAATACCTGTGTTACATAGCAGCTGTATGCTTAGCACTGGCCGCTACACTGGAGAGAATGGATTTGTTGTGTGGAATGCTGATTGTTTTCAGGCATGGGCCTGCTGTTCATAGCCGATGCACTTAGCGGACAGAGCCCCCAGGGTACAGGGATAACGGACCAACATCGGCAGAGTCCAGGGATAGGGGGGCCTGCGGGACCAGCCGTGGACCCACATAATGACAGTGTCTAGAAGCACAATCACGGTAGGCATTGTCACGGTTATCTTGTGGGGAGCATTGCATTGATCCTGTTGGAGTTGTATGCAGAGATCTGGAAATTTCAGCCACACACACGCACGCTCCACACGGATGCCGTGAGGCTGGAGGCATTCTGCTTGACTGATAAGTCTTGGGCTGCTATCACAGGCCTACATGCTGCAGTCTGAGTTCAGGGATCCTCAGCGGGAAAGATCCCAGCTAAGGGGGCCTCAGAGCAGGCCTGAAATAACAACAGCTGAGCTTTATTTAGGGTGGGAGTGGTAAAGCTACCAGTCAGAGGCACATCCCCTCCCACCACTAAGTCTGCAGCAGACAAGGAGCCCATAAGTGCAGTTCCTCCACTGCAAGACGGTAGCAGAGCGACATGGGGCTTAATGTGATTACTGCTTTCTCTCAGCAGGGGGCCTCTTGGAGCACATACAGCTGAGTGCATAGTGTCATATTTACCCCTCAGATTGGCTTTTGTGTTCTTTGTGAAAATAATTTGCTCAATCCTCACAGCCGGGGGTGTGTATCTGAAGGGGGGTCTTTTGTTGTTCAAATCTCCCACAGTTGCCTTTTGCAACCTCTTTTGACTTGAGGTCCAATTCAGCAGTTTTTCCACAAAATTAATATTTAATATTTATCTTGCCCTTTTTTTTACGCCTATCTCAGATGTTAAAAGGAAATTAGCTTGGTTATCTGACGACCGCATCATAAAACAATTAAGATTAAAGCAACCGCTGAGTGTTTTGGTTTACCCCGTTCCAGTATCGGTATGTCTGCCTGTGCATGTGAGTACGTAAATACAAATTTAGACACATTCAAAATGAAAAGTACAGGTGTTATCTTTGGTAGGCTTTTTCTAATGAATTTCTTTATTACTATTGCAGAGGTTTCTCAAATATTGAGTAATAAATTATAAGAATATATCATCAACATCATCTCAACATCATTATTAAATCTGATTGTGAGTGCTTAGTGTGCCCTGGAACTGACTTTTAGTGCCGTGACCCTAAAATCTACATGCTGCCTAGAAGCAGAAGCATCTCTGAGTGTGATTTTTCTGCGATAATTAATTCTGTGTACTTACACACATGTTCACAACTTCATACATCTGGGATAACAAATTAGAAAGGCTTATCACATAATCAATGCCCATGCTTGTCAAATTAACACATAATTAACGCCACCATGTTGCAAGTGAGGAAAGTGGTGTTAAACGCTCGACAACAGGTGGAGAATCCCGAAAGGTTCAGGCAACTTCTGTCTCAACTGGAAAGAGAAAGAAAGTTAGGGAGGCTTTTGTTTAATTATGCATATGCTGTGATTGCCTGTGTGCTTACGACAAGCAGGGCCAGGAGCCAGGCATAACATCTGACTTATCAACATCTGTTTGCATTGTACGTGTCGATGTGAGCAGATGGAAAAGAGTGAAACTTTAGACGGAAGATTATTTGCAGCCGCATCTTGTCGATGATCGCTTGTGAAAGTGTGCAATGTATAGAACTGGGGTAATGTGAGTGTGA
>JAODKM010000073.1:636296-649248 GCA_026780845.1 Petrocephalus sullivani | reverse complement strand
ATTATTTGCAGCCGCATCTTGTCGATGATCGCTTGTGAAAGTGTGCAATGTATAGAACTGGGGTAATGTGAGTGTGAGCTCGCTGCCTGTCTCCATTACCCCGCCAGTGACATCGGAGCGGGCTCCCTCTGCCGTGCACCAGCAGGGACCCGTTTCTTCCGTCCATTTGACGTCCTTCATCCCCGCCCTCCTCGACTCACCAGCACCGATGAATGTCACGGCAAGGACAAGCTGAGCTGGGGGGGGGGGGGTGCGTGGTTATTTTGCAATTCGCGCCCATTAAGCGTGCTTTTTGAAATCGGTTTATTGCTTTTAAGCACACAT
Organism: Petrocephalus sullivani; assembly: GCA_026780845.1. NCBI lineage: Eukaryota > Metazoa > Chordata > Actinopteri > Osteoglossiformes > Mormyridae > Petrocephalus > Petrocephalus sullivani. The sequence continues at coordinate 648,924 of JAODKM010000073.1, read as the reverse complement.
GAAGTGCCATGCCATTCCAGAGGGCATTCCCATCTTTAAGATGCGTCTTTCTCGCGGTCCGCATTCGGTTTATTATTGCATTAGCAGTGACACGTGGACAAATTCATTACGAGATTCTTCAGTTTGAGGGCAGTCGGCCGTAAAAAACTAATGCGAAGAACCAATTTTAATTCTACCCCCCCTCCCCTTCCCCCCAACATTTAATAAAGATTTATTTAAAACTTAACAAGTGTGAGAAATGCAAGGCTGTAGATTTGGTTTCTACGTCAGTAGGGAGTCAGCACCAACCCCCCCCCCGCCCCCACCCTGCTAAGTGCATACTGTACTGACACAATACCGACAAACTTCGTGAATAATGAATATCAGCAAAAGAGAAAAAAACACTACTGGGGCATTTCACATGGTCATACAGTGCACTGTGCTGGTGAAACTAAAGACTGGCAAAGTCATCAAAGCTCCCAGCACACCTATACCAGGTATGCGGTGTTCCTGATTGGCTGGGAGCTGGGAGGGAGCAAAAACCTGGACTATCCGGTGTCCCCTGAGGACTGGGTTGGGAAACACTGACCTAAGTGAGTGTGGATCTGAAGCAAACCACAATTAAAGACCGGGCTGGAAAGCAGCTGCCTTTCTGTCAAAAGATGTGCACACAGGTTGGACATCTGGGGTTTGACTTTGTCAGACAGTGTTGTCACTGGGTCCTTAAGTGTAATTTAAAGTTTCAAAACATCCCCAACAAAGGCGAGTCTCTGCTTCACACTTCCATAAAAGTCCTAAGAACGATGTTTCATAATCCCAGGATGGGCATTGGTGTGGCTGAAGGGGAGCCACGTGAATTCCTCGCCGCCTCACAGGTGTCAGCATCGAGGCATGAAGGCTCTGTGACTGTGATGTCGAAAAATAGGGGGATTTAAGAAAAGACAACATGTTGGCCCATGAAGTCATACTGGCCACAAGCCTCCCTTTTGCTGGAAGTGTCAGTGGAAGAGCAGGGGTCACTGGGACAGGGGGAGGAGCTGCAGTTGCACCAATCAGACGTGGCGGCTCTCCATGTGACGTACTTCCAGCTACAGTACGTGTGTTTGTCGACGCATCAACAGAAAAATTAGGCATTTAGCGGCATTGGCGGCATGCATGTGTGCCACGGCGAGGGTTGCCATGGCGACACGAGTCTCCCCTGCACGTCATCTCCGCGGTTACGTAACACCGCACTGCCTGTGCCGCGGGGGTGATATTATTCTGCTGCATTGCAATTCCTGTCTAGTCATCATCTCAGGTTGGGACTGGGCTGGAGAAGGGAGGCTGTGAATGGAATGATGATGGGATGGCAGATGCACAGTGGAGTTTGCGGGGGTGAGGTAAGGTTTCTCCCCTCGTCTAGGCATATCAGTCTGAGGGTCTTGTGTGGATCATACCACTAATGATTTCGTCTGTGGCACCTGCGAGGTTCCTGCAGTCACTTTTTTGTGTTTTTTTTTCCTTTCTCCTCTCCTTGCCACAATTTGTCACTTTTTAGAGGAAGAAAAAAAGGCTTGTGAAATGTACGCACGTGAACTATCCCTGCTGTTCGGGGGGGGGGGCTCGTTTTTGTGTGTTAGGTAACCTCCGAGCTCAGAGCACAGTATAGTCACACGTGTGTTTCTATCACATGGCACTGCTGCTAGAGGAAACAAAGTCCAATCAGAAAGCACAGGAAGTCCAATCAGAAAGCACAGGAAGTCCAATCAGAAAGGACATGAAGTCCAATCAGAAAGGACAGGAAGTCCAATTAGAAAGGACAGGAAGTTCAATCAGAAAGGACAGGAAGTCCAATTAGAAACCCCCAAATAATAATTGTTTGGGGGGGGGGCACTCAGCGGCACCCTACAAGCCCCATTAGGGGCCTAGAGCAGAAATCAGCTATCTGCCGCATGACAAATTTCTCGGGACTAAATGAAATGATGAAAACAAAGGGGGGTGAGGTGGGGCCTGGGGGGGGCAGGTGTATTTATTACACTCCAGGATGCTCCCTTCCTTTAATGGCAGCGGCGCGCAGGTGATGCTTTTTGCCCAGAACCTTTCATTTCGTCACTCCGGCTTCCATCCCATTGTGGAATAATTGCTTTTTACAGCCTCACACCCCCGCCAGAGCCATGCCGCTGGGGGATCCAGTTGGCCTGGACCGGGGGCTTTTAAAGTTATAATTGCACGTTGATTTCTAGTCTTCTGGGGTCATTGTTCTGTGGGCAACATGGCAGTAATAAAGTCTCCCTAATAAAGAGAGCAAAAAAAAGCACAATTTCTCCCGGAGACTTATCGGCCTTCCGCAGCCTCGAGGGACGGCAGGCCGCCGAGGGAGTGCTGGGGCTATTTTAGGCACATGTATCAGTGCGCGATTGTATATATAAAACTTTCCTTTATAAGCTGTGCCTATAAATAAAGGCACCCCGGCATTATCATGTGAATGTGAATGAAGAGCATCCCTAGACCTTGAGAGTGTTCGGCCTCCCTGGGATTTCGGTGCTGCTCGATAAGGGGCGGTCTCTGCCTCCGCACAGCCCGTCGGTGGCTCCGATGGCATCTTTGCCGGGACACAGCCTGCTCCACCCGACCTCCCTGGGATTTCGGTGCTGCTCGATAAGGGGCGGTCTCTGCCTCCGCACAGCCCGTCGGTGGCTCCGATGGCGTCTTTGCCGGGACACGGCCTGCTCCACCCGACCTCCCTGGGATTTCGGTGCTGCTCGATAAGGGGCGGTCTCTGCCTCCGCACAGCCCGTCGGTGGCTCCGATGGTGTGTCTTTGTCGGGCCATGGCCTGCTATACCCGGATCTCAGCTACCAAAATTGGTTTATGCCACAGTTTGCATCCATCTCATCACCTCCAACAGCAGGGTGCTGACAGTGGTTGTACTAATTCTATACTTTTCCAAATTATTACTACCCATCACCAAGCGCTTGTCCTTATAAATATTTTATTCACTTATTTTTAAAAATGTTGAGGCTCCCATCCTTATTTCCATGGCTGAGATGTTCTGCATGAGATCAGCATATCATCCCCAGCTAATGGAGCTTTTCCACTGCCTCCCAGAACCAAGCCGCACCATAAACTGATGGTTTCCCATTGTAAAGTTCCTGAGCTGCTTACTAGCAGGGCCAAAAGTGTGACCAGACCAAGCTGGATGCATCACTGCCACCTGATTGGTTGAAAAACTCGAGGACAAGAAACTGACCTGTGTCGATATGCACAGATTATGTGAAGGAGAAAAGTACACGTTCCACATAACATATTCATTATTAGTTGTATCGCACATCATGATGTATTGATGTATTCACGATTACTCAGGATTTCCAAGCACTCTCCAGCCTCCTACTTAAAAAGTACAATAGAACAGCTGAACGGAATAGATTCCTAATGCAAATTTACGCAAGCAAAAGCTAATTCCACTAGCGTTTGTTGCTAACATAAGATGTAAATCATGAGGTACACCATGTTAATAGTAAATTAGTCTCTTCGGTTTTATGTCACTGTCAGTCTCCAAACCCAAGCATATCTTGGACCATTGGGTCCTGCTTGGGTACAGGTCAGTTTCTGTGGGCCAGTGGAAAAGAGCTGTAAGCGTCCTCCTAAACCATGATGTGGCAGGTATGCCGGTCACAGCACAGGATTTGCTGTGAAAATGAGTAATATAATGCAATAAGCCTCTTATAAAGAATGTAAGAACATAAATGTCAATATACCTATGCAGCGATGATGGATTTACACTACGATTCCTCTCTTACCAAATGGCAAGGAGTGTGTGTGTGTTTGTGTGGGAGAGAGAGTGTTCTTCGGTGTGGAAGTTCACTCCGGTCGATAAAGTCCGGACTCCTCCTCTATGATGAGCGCGAAGGGGATAAAGGAGGTTAATGTCAAGCAGTGGGTCAGGCCACTGAAGCATTTGGACCTTAAGACATTTTTCATTTTGACATTTTGTGCAAAGAGCCTCTGGTAGAGCCTAAAGAGGGACATGGGAGGCGGTGGGGGGTGGGGGGGTTAAAACCAGCCCGCGCTCGGCCCAGATGTCTGTGAACAGCAGAGAATGGCAAATGGATTCCTGTGAGATGGGAGCACACCCTGGATAAGAAGCATTCGGATACGATTTGCTCCTTATTTGCAATACTGTGCCTGTGAAAATCACGCAGCCACATCAACAGGGTGCGTGTGTGATGGCCCTAAAGTAGGTCGGCCACCTCCGGAAATTACCTACCGCTGATAGCTGACGTGATCCCGGCAGGGAGGCGATTGCTAACAATGTGGAATGAAGTAGATGGCTCCATGATGGATTAATCGCTGCTGCTAGCTGGTCGCTCGCCTCCCTGGGGAGGCTCTCTTAAGCACTGATCAACTCCGATGATGTGCGCAGTAGGGGCCAGAACCGTTTCCAGTTGGGCTGCCGCAGCACAACGTCTGTTCATTCATTCATTCATTTTCTTTGCTTGCTTGTTCTACACAGGGTCATGGGGGTCCAGAGTCTATCCCGGAGGCAATTGGCACAAGGGAATAACCCAGGATGGGGCACATGCATGCTCACAACTCCAGTTCAGCTTAGCATGTTTTTGGACTGTGGACACAGTACCTGGGGGAAACTCCATGATGATACAGGAAGAGCATGCACACATGTAAAGCCAGAGTGGAGACTTGAATCCCACTCCCAGAGGTGTGAGGCCTCAAGACTAACTGCTGCACCATTCAGTTCACCACACAAGGTCACAGTGGATTTATGAAGGGAGTGGCAGCACAGGTCTGTTGCTCGAAGGCACCGTTCATCTCCAGTGAACATCTATGTGTGCGTCTGTGATTTATTCCCATGCATAACGATCAGTATCATTAACAAAGCGTCTTGCGCGTGGATAACTGTGCTGAATAATCGCCACTGAGGTGATGCCCTGCCGCGGGGACTTATAGATGCCGGGTAAAATGACAGGCAGCATGTCGGGGTTTAACCAGTAGCGTGGCTTTGTGTTCCCTCGCGGCCCCCAATGAGCCTCTGACGAGCCCCCCCCCTGCCTCCCTGCAGGCCTAGGCTGCGATGCCGCGAGGGGCGGATTCATCCCAATGCCCCTGGGGAGGGATCTCCTATGCCTATCTCACGAGTGCCGGAAAAGCCCTCATTAGACCTGCGTGTCAACGACCCCGGTGGGGGGAGGGGAGGAAACCGCCCCCTCCCCCCCATTATCATATTCATGGCGGGAAATGGGGGAGGAGCATAAAGAGCCTCCCGCTCTAACCCGATGGCCCGATTAATGTGTCTCTCTCTTGTCGCTCTGTTTGTTTGGAGCTGCTCGCACCAAATGCTGACTGTTTCCTTTCACCAAATCGCCCATTAGAGTGACTTTCTTCCTCTCCGCTCCTCGGGCCCGACGCCAGCGGTGTGCCGCCAGCCGGTCTGCAGGGACTGGTTGCTCTGTGGTGCCGTTCCGTCCATTTCTCTCCTTCCTTCAGAACGCTGGGCTCCTCTATCAGAAGCCTCACTGCACTAATTGTCTATATTGAAATCAGCTAGTAGATTTACTAAATGTTTCTGGGAAGGAATGTCGAGACGGAGCATGTGAATATCGACAGTGAGTGAGTGATAACACGGATTCCTTTGTTCAGGCAATTCCTGCTGTTTGTGGTGCTGGTTGAGGCTAGATGTTAGGCATAGATTCAGTAATTGTGCATTTTCTGTTTGTAGGGATGACTCACCGGCACCATGACGGTCTCAGACTATGTGTGTCTCACTGCCCGGTTTTGACTATTTGATGACGTATCCGTTTTTTTTTTTTTTAGAGAGTGAGGCTTGCAGAAGTAGCGAGGAATGTGAAATGTCCGGATGGAGATGCATATGCAGACAGCTGGGTGACGCTCACTGCTGCAGTGTTTTCGCGAGGAGTGGGTGTGCTGTCTGGCAGACCGCGGGGCACACAGGAAGCCCAAAATGAGCTTGGGTTGATTTGACGTGAGGCCGACGCTTGGTGCCCATGTAAGACGCGAGGCCAACGGGCTGAATGTCAAACGGCGAGTGGGGGGCATTTTGTAAGACCTGTGTGCGGTGTAACCGGGAGGCAGGGCCTGTCGAGCTCAGGCTCCACTTTCATTTGTTCTTCAGCCGATCATAATCCTGGCACTTTAGTTATTCATGATGTGCCAGGTGATGTTTGTGCGCTCCCCAGCTTAACGGGGAAACACTGCACTCATATTCTTTTCTGATAAGGAGCATCTCTGCATATGACTTTGAATAATTTAATCAGCGATAAGTTGTCCTAGAATGGAAAGATTTCCTGAAATGCATGCACTTAATAAAGATAAGCTAAGCTGCAATAGTTATATTTTCTTTTGTTTTGTCTTTTGTTTTGTTAAAATTACCGGTATATTTCTTTTCAGCACATCTAATTAATGACATTGCATGCTGTTAGATATGTAGCAATGTACCCTTGTTAAAAATGATTTTCAGACTAACAGACTTCCCTTCGGAACTCGGTTTCTCCATAATATTCATTAGCTGTACCTTTGAGCCTGATGGGACCCTCTGTTGCCATGGGAATCTTCCCCATAATAGTCCCTGGGGCCCTTAGTGATCCATCTCTTTGTCTCTTATGGGCTCTGGTGTCCAGCTCGTTGATCAGAGGCTCGCTGACTCTAACAGGGACCTGGGGGTCGCTTGTGCTGACTCTAACAGGGACATGGGGGTCGTTTGCGCTGACTCTAACAGGGACATGGGGGTCGCTTGCGCTGTCTCTAACAGGGACATCGGGGTCGCTTGCGCTGACTCTAACAGGGACATGGGGATCGCTTGCGCTGTCTCTAACAGGGACATAGAGGGTCGCTTGCGCTGACTCTAACAGGGACATGGGGGTCGCTTGCGCTGACTCTAACAGGGACATGGGGGTCGCTTGCGCTGACTCTCTCGTCACTGTATGGTAACCATTATTTTTCCGGCTTCCTGGCGCGCAGCCGCGGAATGAGTTCTGCTATTTGTTCCCTTTGCTGCTCCCCATTTAAATATGTAGGACAGTCTGTTCACAAACGGAAGGGGGCATGCAGAGAGCGGGAGCATGCAGCAGCAGTAAGAGCTTTGGCACATGAAACGCCCATAGCTTTGTGACTGGCACCGAGCCCCAAATTCTCTGTCTCTTTGAAATCACAACCTCACCTACGTGCCCAGCCCCTCTGCCTGCCCATGCCCCCCCCCCCCCCCATGTCCAGTGACATTAGTATTGTATGTGCCCGGTCACTCCCAGCTCAGAAAAGGCCATGAACATCCACTCTCACCTTTCCATGTCCTCCACCTTCCGTATTCAAGGAAGCTGTGGGTTTTCATCTAGTTATGCACGAAAAGGGAATGGCAATAAATATGGATTATCTAATTTTGCCTCCTTGGTATAAAGTGAGAGCACTGGCAGAATATCCATAAGCGTCCCCATTAGACTTGCCTCTACCCTTTGGTTAATGCTGTGATCCAGGTTAGCAGGGCTGCCTGTTGGAGGGTCTTCGGCAGTTCCTCTGCAGCAGCGGGACACGACAGTGAGCAGAGATATGGGCCATGCCATTACGTTTAAAACACCTTTGCGTTATACAGTACCTATGCCAATGAGTGGTTGCCATAGAAATGTACACGGAAAACCAGCTTTTGTAGGTGAGACCCCTAGGTGGGTTCCAGAACTTAATCTCAAGTCGAAAATGCATATTGATGTCAATGCTGTTTGTGCTTAGATGCATGACATGGAAACAGATGGTGAATGTGCACCTATCCAATCTGCTGTCTCCTCATTGGTTCACTGGATGTGTTACCAACGGGACCAAGCAGGCACACAATGACTCTCTCGATTAGGGTGGGAATAGGAGGTTTGGGAGTGGTTAACCCAGTGCCCCCCCCCCACCACCAAGTGCTGCATCTAAATCTCCATTTCTCGACATACATGCTTCATCACCTACCTTCCTTAGAAAGAAGCTTAATACTGAGACATTGAACAGACACCTCACTCACTGCACTTCCCCGGAATATGTATTGAATTTTAGTATCATATAAATTGTCCCATTAATGGTAAACTGCTATAAATAAGGAAGCCGTACTTTAGCGAGGAGCCTCTTTACCGAGAAGCTGTTCTTGCCTTTACTGCCACCACTAGCTCCACAATATGCAAAGAGTCACAACTCAACCTGCGATATGCATGTCCAGTGAACAGACTCAGGAAATGGATGGCTTTTCAAGAGAAGAACAAACACTGGAGTGGCAAGCACGAGATACCTATTTCATGTTTTTATTTAATTATTTAATTATTGTTTAATAAAAAAAAAAAATCCATTTGCTGGCCCCGGTAATGTAATTTGTGGATGTATCTTTGCAATTCAGAGAAAGCCCTCATTTCCTGATTAACGTTCCCCTTATTGTTGTGTATTGCGTGACGAATGCTATTGAAATTGACTCCAGCAGACATAGACAGAGCCATGAAATATTTTTAGCAGTCTAAAACGGGTAACTGGGAACAAAGTGAAAGATTTCCACGCCAGTAAGATTGACGTTTTTAATAACCGCCATGTCAAACACGCAGATTAGGAACGCTGCTGTCAGTGTCTGTGCATATAACGGAGTGCCTTGCTTTCTATTTTGTCTCCTTCGGCCTATTTTCGCCCCTCTTATTGTTCAAACAATGCATAATTATAATAATCACGACTAATTACTCCAGTGTTGCGTTTACACATCTGTTTAATTGCAGTTTGTAAAATAAAAAAAAAAAACAGTTAAGTTTTAATATCGATGCTAGATTTTTTTTTTCTCACGAAAATAATTGAGGGACTATAATCACTGTGTAGTTAATACATCCTTGTATCGGGGGGGAGGGAATGCTGTATACGTATGTTAATGCATTATGTTAATTAAAGAACCGCAGTCTTGAATTTTAATGTGAATCTCTGCAGTATGGCAGAACATATAACAGGTCACCTGTTAATCCTCCATTTCGAATCCCGTGACCCACAGAGCTCATGTGGGCACAGTATCTTTACTCAGTCTGTCTGCTTCTAGAAATGGCCCGATACGTTCGGGCCGAAGCCATTTGCATGCTGATAGAACATGTCTGTGACGCTGAGCTTTCCCAGGACTATAACTCAGTGCAAGGGCAAAGTGTAATATAGCAGATGGCCCGACTGCAGTGATGCTCGTTTTGTTAGTCCAGCTCATTTCTGATGGACGTGACCAAAACCAGCAGAGCCCGCAGCCATCAGTGAATAGAGTTCCTCACCCGCAGCCCGTGTCCAGACCTCAAATATGAAAGCGTTCGATCATTTTTGTTGACACATTGAACCAACCATGTTCTCTTCTGAATTTCTAAGCTATTGAATCAAACATGTCCGTATTATTTATGAGAAAATTGTGATGTTCAACTGTTTATTGATTTTTTTCTCCCCTATCGCATGTTGTACAGTTCAGTGTAGGAATTATGTTTTATATTTAAGGTCTACGTTCTTCTTAGGTTTATATCTAATCTGTAACTACTAACTATGGACTATGCAGTTCAGACACTGGAGACACAGCGACTAGCACTTTGCTAGGCCGGTGATTTGTGGTAATAAGGCTATTACTATGAGACCTACGAAGAACTTTAAGTGAAGATCATGTTAGCCACCGAGAAGAGAAAAATGGCATCCTCACCCTCCAGCACAAGTGGAGACAGACCTTAATCGTCATTAGATTTTGTGCTCATCCTCTGTTAAATTTCACTCTTAACCTTTAAGCAATCTGAAAGTCTTGTTTGGGATTCTGGCCTTTAAGCAAGTCCTTGATCTTCAAGCCAAGATACTGTTCATTGTGCTTAACAATGACCTTGGGTTGCTGTCCCTGCTGTGACTTGGCCCCAATTACTTCTCTAACTGGAAGGATTGAAATAATCTCCTCATTACATTTTTAGGCATAGGACTACAATGTAAATACAATTCTTTGCTATCTTAAGAACAAACTTCACTGCCCAGCACGTAAAGGTTCATATTTGCTGATATTGCTTCCTTTTTTGTTCCCCAGAATGCAGTGATAACAGCTACTACCACCTCCCTAGACAGCCGCATCATGGACACATCTCCACTATCAACCCTTACCCTAACTGTAAACATTTGCTGCAAAAAGAGGCTGGTGAAATAATAGCTTAATAAAGCATACATCAAGATTAATATACTTTTTAATTACAGAAATCTTAATTGGTTAGTCTGCCAAGGGCCCTGATTCAAGGTTTAGCCAAAGTGCTTCTTGCTACAGCTGCTGGGAATGCAGAACTGGCAGTGCTGAAGAAACCGATAGCACATTTTCCCTCCATTTTGGGAGGTAAACTGAACAGCCCGTTTCGCATTATGACATGCAAGCAGCGTAGAGAAAAGGGTGCATACGCTTTCACACGTGGGCCAGCACCTCTTAGCGGTCCAGCCTCTTGGAAACAGGTGTTCTTACTAAGGAGAGATGCTCAGACATGCCCACAGGATCGTTTAAGGGCTACACCTGTGATCAGGAATCATGTCGGCTGCAGGACGGATGGGCTAATGATCGCCTGGAGCTGAATCAGAATTGTGGCAGATAATTAGAGTGCCTTTAAACAGCGAGAGGGGCAAGAAGAGGGAAAAATGGACGCCCTGAAAAGTCAGTGTGCTTTGTGTTACTGTCCACTCTTTCAAACCCCGACACCCCAATCTTTAAAACTGCCAGTGTTCTTGACTCAGAACTCAAAATTTTGTCATGACAAAGAGGTATTGCTCTGTAACAGGAATGCCAGTGAGGGGAGGTTCCATGGCCAAGTAATGTCCCGAATGGGAGAATGCTCCCAGATCATTTTTTCATCTCGAGCCTGTGAGTGTACGGAATCATGCGTGCCTAAGAAGGGTTTGCCTTCTAATTAAGTAAGCAGGTCTGCTCTTCTCGTTTGCCATCTCTTCAAAGGAGCCTTATTAAAGTGGGCTGTGGCACACACACACGCATGGGCCAGGAAGCACCTGGGCAGTGCTCCTGGTGGGATGAGAGCCGGGAGCGCGTCTGTTATGGGACCGAGCAGGGAGTGATTAAAACACCCGCATGGAGGAGATGTGCAGATTCACCCCACGTGGGTTACAATGAGGCAGGGATTTGTGAGGAAGCAGACCTGAGGCAGTTTGTGAGCGTGTGTGTGTGTGTGCGCAACACGTCACGTCGTTACTCGCAGACCATTTTCAGAACCTCTGTTTCCTACCATGACCTAAGAAGTTTGAAAGTTTCTTTTCATCTTTTTCATGTTCTGAACCTATCATTAACTTTAGTCAGAGGATTATTACTTTGGTTGCTTGTTAGAAGAGCTTCCTGGACTCCAAGCAAACTGCTTTGGCTTCTGCTGTTGGGCCCAGGGGCTGCTGATTGGTCCTGGAGAGAATGCAGGCTTGACAAGGTTAAGTGGCTACAGGCTGCACTGATTCAGCATTATGTGGCTAATTGAATTTTGGCCCCCTTGTGGTGTCTTTGAAGGATACGGCTGAAGGCTGTATTTGTGCGTGATCACGGAGAACATAAAAGCACTCCCTGAAACACAGATTTTCAAAAAAGATTAGAAGAGTATAATTTTCACACTGCTTAGGAATTCTGGGATCCAATCAATGTTCATTTTTGTGTGCAGTCGATTCCATACCACAAAATATTTGCCTGTATTTCTTTGTGAGTTTCTTTGTAATCTTTTAATGACTTTATTCTTTACTAGAGGTCAAATAAAATGGTATGACATTAATTATAATGAAATTTAATGAAGGTGTTTATCAGTAACAATAGAGGCTGTATATGCCCTCTATTAAAAAACCATCCATAGACATTATGGATGTAGAGCATTCCTATTACGGTTATTAGGTAATTAGGTGACAGGTTAGGGCACAGGTATCGCAAGCCGACACAGCAGATTAAGACGTGAGTTTGGTGGTTGTCTGCAGCTGGATTTAACTGATTATCTCAGCTGAGTAGGTTAGGAAGGGAACCTTAGGGAGGATGGAACGATGCTTTAAAAGGACGATAACTTCAGTTTCAGGAATACATTTTTGGGTTTGCTTGGGCCTGGAACTCCCTGTGCCAATGCTGCCCGTTCTATCAGACCTCAAGTCCACACCTAGCCATAAAAAAGCCAAAAAAAATAGCTTTACAAATAATAAATGTTTGGAACAAAGGATCCAACTTTGTCTCCGTGTGTCTCCTTGTGCCTTATTGTCAGCTGGGTCACGTCACATCAGTACAGGTGCAATGGAGTTTCATAGAGTTGCGGTCTATTTAAACTGTAATCTGCAGAAAGTTTGTTTCAGTAACATCCCTTATCTCCCTCTTCCCCCAATATAATGATAAAATGTAGCAGTTTATTGACTATCACTTACAAATAGAATCAAATTTCTTATCTCCAAATATTGGTATATAGATAGTAGGTATGTAACGATACACTCAACTCACGATTCGATGCGATTCACTATTCTGAGTTCACAATACGATTTTCTCACATTTTGACTCAAAAATATTCCTTATCTTTCCAAACTGTGCAAAACATGTCCTCTTCTTAAAAGTGCAAGTGAAATTAAATATTGTTTTTTAAAACAAATCCCACATCAAAATAACGCAATAAAAATTCTTCAAATAAATAAACTAATGCTT
>JAODKM010000073.1:619454-636196 GCA_026780845.1 Petrocephalus sullivani | reverse complement strand
TTAAATATTGTTTTTTAAAACAAATCCCACATCAAAATAACGCAATAAAAATTCTTCAAATAAATAAACTAATGCTTGCATGTGTAGCTTCAAATTTACGTTTTTTTAAGGAAAATTAACATGTCAACATTCTCAGGCTGAAGCTGAAATCTCTGTAAATTCACAATGTCCCCTGCAGCCGAAAAAACCCTGTCACTGGGGACAGAGGTGGCTGGTGTGGTGAGGTATGCCTTAGCTATAGGAGAAAGCAGTGGGTACATCTTAGCATTCTCCTTCCAGGGAAACAGACGTTTCTATATAGACGTCTATTTCTGTATAGACGGTGACCAGATAATCCACGTCATCCCGGACACGTTTCTGTAACGTTACACCCTTCTTTCTGTTACTCTAAGTACTTGTTCTCATAAAAAAGTAGCGATTCATTTTCCACATCAGCCGATTTAAATCGTCATACATTTACACCGATTTTTAACCGATTCACGATGCATCATTACATGCCTAATAGATAGCAATATGTAGATAGCAGATATAGAGTGCAGATACATTGCTCCCTAAAAACATCTGTGTCGTTAGCTCACAGCGATATTGTTTGAGGAGTGTGTGGGTAAAGCCCTGTCAGTTGCAGCTATGGCTAATGCAGATTCTCCAGAGACTGTTTCAATGGTGTAATTGGCCATACTTGAGTTTAATAGTTGCTAACACGCATAGATTTTGTTTCATATTGTATGAACTGCCTGTAATCATAACGTTTCGCTCTTCACATCCGTCCATCATCCATGATCTATGCATCCATCCATCCATGATCCATCCATCCACCCATTCATCCACTTTCTGTACATTGTCATTATTTGACGTAGTTAAAGTTGGAATGAGCAAAATTCTTTTAAAGCACATTTAACTAGCAGGGAAAGTATAAAATTAGCAGCTGGAACACAGAAATATGTTTCCCCCTTTTCCTAGAAGTTTGTTTGCCTCATAGCTTGTCTTGGGATTGGTGGCTCAAAACCACCAGTTGTATCCTGTTCCCAGGCACTCGTTTTATTAGAGCAGTGGTTCTCAATCCTGTTCCTGGCACCCCACCTCCAAGAATGTTTTCATTCCAACCCTCCCTTAATCAGGCTTATATGGTCCTTAATAGGCTAAAGCTGCTTACAGACTGGATGCTGCATGCACGCGGGGCTTCTGCGCAAAGAATGGGTTTGGTTTTCAAAACTGCTCATTTCAGCTTGCGGTCAGTAGCAATGATGTATATTTCGCATGCAAAAAAATGGTATGCTTGTGTCATGTAGCTCTGGGCACTCAGACACAGACAAGTTTTTCCTTCATTTAGATTTCTGTGCCCCGTTCAGTGCCTTGTTTCTATCGATCGCGATAACATCGCAGCGCCCAGCGGGCGAAGTTCAATCAGTCTTTTACCACGGTTTGGGCACAAGCTCCCCAAGCGTTCACAGTTAAGTGGACTCATGGTTCATCGGACACTTGTGTAAAACGTCACTAATAGTGGAGGAGGGTAGCACTGTGGTGGAAGTACCCAGCAACAGTATGATTATGAGACAAGCAGTATCACTGCCAGAGGTGGGAAGTCCAGGCCCAGAAAGTACAAATCCAGACCAAGATTTTGCTTCAACCAATCTGTTGAAAATGAAGACTCAGAATCACAGAGTACATGACTGGTTGGTTGAAACAAAATCTTGGTCTGAAGTTTTACTTTCTGGACCTAAACTTCCCACTTTTGATTGCTGTGAAAATGAACCAGTCACTGGAATGGCTTAGACAAAAATGGGTTGGTTCAGGACACTAAAAATGAAGTATTTTCGGGCATGTTGTAAGGAGGTCTACATTCTGCCTGCACCTCCTCATAATTGCCTTGTTACTCGAGTACAGTGCTTGCCATAAGCACTTTCAGCAGAAATGACAGTTTTGAGTCTTTTAGAGTAAGTGGCTACCAGCTTTCTATGCAGTTTTTTGTCCATTCTTACTGGAAAATCTGTTGTAGATCTCAAGTTGCTTGCAGGTCACTTGTGGAGAGCAGTCTTCAAATTTTTCCACAGATTCTCAATTGGATTCAGATCGGGACATTATCTGGGTCCCCGACTTCCTTCTTTCTGAAGTTACTCCAGGGTAGCATTGGCCTTGTGATTGGGATCAGTGTCCTTCAGTCTTTAGCAGGCTGAAATGGGATTTCCTGCTAAGATTTGCCTATTCTTTGCACTGTCCACTCTTCCTTCAGTCTTCAAAAGCTATCCGGTCCCTGCTGAGAAACACTAACCTCATAGCATTATGGTGCCGGCACCATGTTTTACCACAGGGCTGATGTTACCTGAGTGATTTGCTGTGTTCAGTCTGTGCTAAACATAACTCCTTGCATGAAGTCCAAAAAGTTCACTTTCTGTTTAATCTGACCCGAGGACCTTTTGGCTTTTCCTTCCTGGATGACTAAAGTGCTTTATCTCATACTCTAGGCAAGCTTTTTTTTAAAAGAAAGCTTTTTTAAGCAAGCTGCCTTTTTGCCACTCTGCCATATAGGCCTGGTATGCAAAGCGATACACGGTTTCTACAGCTGAGTGTGTCACTGGAACAATTGCAGTTAAGTATCTTACTCAAGGCTTTTGTAACTGTGCTTCTCAAGGGAATTCAACTAGTAACCTTCAAATTACAAGTTCATGTACTTAACCGCAGTGCTGCTGCTGTGCCAGGAATACTGCTGCCTGTGTCTCTCTCTAAGCACAGTGCACATTAAGCAGTTTCTGGTACATGTTAACTTGTGGGAAGCTTTCAGGATGGGGAAGGTTTTCACTGGGTTTGTGCAATTGGCATGGACCGGGCCGGCTGCCACTGTTGTATGCATGAAATTTAGTCAGACCCAAATTATGTGCACAAGTCAGGCTTTAATTATTTGGTGTTCCCAAGTCTTAGATTTCATCGAAGAAGCACCCCCCGTTATGAAAGTCCAGTGATCCGAACTCGCAGAGTCATCAATTTGCTGTTCACACGCAGTCTCTCACCTTAAATAATCTGCGCGAATAATCCACAGGGCTTCAGCTCCAAAACAGAAATTGGATTTTGGATGAATGATCACATAGCTCATCAGAAGTCTGACACATTCAGCAAAATATATAATGCCTCACGTTGCACGAGTCTTATGAAGTGAAGTTCAGCCACATCCAGAATAGCATTTTGTTATACAGTAACATCCAAAGGAAGAATTCGCTATATATTTTACCTACAGTTAGAGTAACACTTTATAAACTACACTGTAATGAACACTTACATCTCCAGCTGTTTTTTATAAAGTACTGAGTCTGCCCCCACCTCATTTTCACAAAAATATAGCTGATTTATGCAGCTAAACAAAGGCTTTTTTGTACCATTAGTACTGCATCATGCGGACGACAGACGAGCCGGACTTGAAGCTAATTGTGTCATGATGGAGGCCCCCTTGAAAACAAGGTGTGGGTGGATTCACATGGTCTGCAATGAAACACACTCATTTTGCACAAAAGAGCATTTAATTCATTGCTACGCTGAAGGCTAAAGGCTATCACATAGGGTACACTTTGAGAGGATTTGATATCCGACCACCACAGCATAGAAAACCGTTCTTCTGCTGGGGTGCTTATGGGCTGGTTGGTGCGCGTGTGTGTCTGTGATATCGAGCTGTCCCCTCACCTCGGCACTCAAGGCCTCTGCAGTCTGTGCAGCAGCTGCCTGAGGTCTGCACCTGCCTGAGGTCTGCACCCTCTCGTTCTTGCTTTCAGTCTGTAATTAGGCTTTGTGAAGGAGTATGAAGGCCAGATTCCTACCCCTGAGGGTGGAGCAGAGTCCCCACGCTGTCCCTTTCTCCAGCTTTTCATCCCTTCACCCTCATAACATGAGTTAATCGCTATTAATTTTGCAACCATTAATATTAACATTTATGAATATTTCTTATGATTTATTTTTGCCCCATCAGATTCTTGTTACCCCTGAAACAAGGCACCCCCCTAATAAACCTGCATTTGCCTGTCAAATCCCCAGTCATGTGATTCAGTTTGATGACCCTGCAAAGGACTCTCTGAGCACCCCGAACAGGAGGCACGGAATTAGCCGCAGAAAACAAGACAGATTGTGTGGGGAGCTAATATCCAATAAGCAACTGTTCACAAATAAGGCATTACAATAAAAATAATAATTGTGGGACTTCCTGTCCTGCCGTCGGGTTGAAACTACACCTCCTTGTACCAAGGTTGTCTGTATTGGAGCTAGTGGCACAGCAGTTGTCCTCATGAAATGTTGATCTCCAGGTGGGTGTGTATCACTATCCCTCACACAGAGCCCTGAACGTCTCAATGAAAGCCTGGAAAAACATTTAGTCACTGAAGGCAACGGACCTCCACTTAGCAGACAAGTAAGGCTGCTTTTCTGCACTGGGCAGAATGGGTCCATTTCTTTTTCTGTAGAGTTTGCCCAACACTGACAGTGTTCCTGTGTCTTTGCATCAGTGTGTGCATTTCAATTCACTCTGTGACATTTTACAAGCTTCTCTCTAAAATCCAGTTTTCTCATTTATTGTACCATTTGTATTTTTTCTGCTCCGAATAACATCTGTCCATGACTGAAATCTCCACTTGTCAGAGACTGCCATGCTGCTTTGTGCAAAGCATATTTCGGTATGGAGCGGATTGTTTTGGTGGATGGTTATGTTTCACACAGTTTTTTCAATTGCATCTCTTTATGGGCTGTAATAATTGATTATTAATGGTAATTAACATGATGAGATTTTTCTGAGTGCACTGCGTCTTGCTAACAGGAGTGTTTACTGAGCCTCCCATCTGAGTTTGGATTTATGACAGAGGCCATATTGCTGTCCTCCTCCTTCCGTACTCAATGTGTTGCTCCAATTAGTGTGCCCAGTTACCCGGTGTAGTGACATGCGAGTAGCTTTTCCTTTGTCTGCTAGGCCTCCCGTCATCTTTCTCCCTCCCTGCCTGAGGCGCCCCCTGCTGGCATCAGCCAGCGTTGACTCTTGTGCAGTGGTGGGCAGTTCAGGTCCAGAGAATAAGAGTCCAGACCAAGAGTTTGTTTCATCCAACCAGTTGAGTACTCTTTGACTGTGACCCTTTATGCTCCTGGTTATACTACTGGTTGGTTGAAACAAAATCTTGGTCTGGACCTGAGTGACCCACCTTTGCTGTTGTGGACAGAAGTTTGAGATTCAGCGTTAAGTTCCCCAGTAGGCCAAGCCCATGCCCCACACTCCCATTCCCTCGGTCAATTAGGATCTCTTTCATTTTCACAATGATTCATATTCAAAACTAGTATATATTAATTAGAAAATGTCAGGAAACGAACCCCCCCCCCCCAACGGAACGATGGGGCAGCAATTAAAGTGATTGCATCGGCTCTGTTCTTGCAGATTCTTGTCCTTCTTCTTGATTGAGGGATTGGCGGGCCAGGGGTTGTGGGAGATTAATTCCCTTCTGGTTTGGGGTGATGGCATGCGGGGGTGTGACTGACCACAAATCCGGCCCTTGACTGCAACATGACAGAGTGTCTCTCCTGCATCCAGAGCCCAGGAAGACGGATGGCTCTGCTGGCCTGCCAGCCGTCACCTCCATCACGTGTCTGATGCTCATGCGGCCAGGAAGAATGTAAAAACATCTCAAAAATAACTTTGGCAGGGACCATGATTGATCTTTATTCTAGTCCATGTCATGACTGAAGATGTGTCCATAATTCAAACTGCACTGACCTGGATAAAACACTAGTTGTCCAAAGGACTTCATTCATTTGTATTCTTAGTCTGCATATTAATTCAGTTATGCAATAATACAGATTCAATGTCCAAACTGCGTTCCAAACATCTTCCGGGCATTGTTACATCTTAAGCTTACAACTGTGTTCCTTTAAAAGTACAGGAGCAATTACCTAAGACCTCATCAGAGTCCAGCTTTAGTTAGGGGCTTTACTACTATTAAGAATTACAGACATGTGTCCTTTCTAATGACATGCTAAAGAAAAGACCTAATTAATGGCTTGACTGAGAGCTCCCCTAAGTACCTGCCATTTCTTAGGGATGATGTTTAATCGGTGTTGATGTACGATGCAGAGAAGGACAAAGTGGAGTGGGAGCGATTTTTCTGTTGGTAAGTGCACTGCAAATATGACCAAAGTCATAAAAGTGGTCTCAAGTCCATTTTTCATACCAATGTGTGGACGGCTCCTAAAAAAGCAGCAAGTTCAACACAAATGTGGCAAAACTGGAGCTCCACCTTCTTCATCAGAGGAAGCACTGACACCGGGTTTAAAAAGACACCGAGTCGTTCATCCTGTATGCTTTTCAGCATGGACGTTCTAACAAACACGGCTCTTTGATATAACATTCATTCACTTTCCCTCCACGCGGAATGCTTCTCATGCCTCGCGTCCCTCCAGAAACGGTGGACGATGATGTATCGCCGGCCTCGTCGCGGTGCCTCGCGGATGCCGTTTGTTCTCACTTCAGGGTTTATTATTTTCGGAGCTCAAGCAGCTCACGCGTCGCCTGGATTGTTTACTTCATAAATTTTTAACGATACACTTTTTCTCGGGCATAAGTGGCGCAAAGGACCGAGAGGAGTTTCACGGCAGGGAGCGTGATGGATTTTTTTTTTGCACGTTTCACGACTGAGAAAGAAGGGGAAGAATTTGTTCTGCCGCGGTAATATAGGGAAAGAAATACAGTCAGGGTGGCAGCATGTTCAGTGCCTTAAAAATCAGGTGACACCAATTTACCGCAGAGTATGAAAGAACAAGGACAGATTTGTAGGTGTGTCTCCCACTTGAGTCTCCACATCGCACGCCTTTGTCATCAGTGCTCCTACTGCATGTTAAAATAGGGCTCGGTTACCGGACCAGCGTTGAGGTCGGCAGATGATTGCTTGTTAAGCAGGATCTCTTGCATTTTCCTTGGTTGCCGTTCTGCGGTCGCTCCGGATGATGCGCCCGTGCTCCTCGGTGCACGTCGACACGCTTTTGATGCTGAGTGAGTCTGCGGGCCCAGGTGCCTGTTCACTTTTCGTTCACCACTCCGTTGGGTTACAAAGCAGGAGACTGCAACTGCACACTCATCCTTGAAAGGTTGTGCTCCAGTACTATAAAGGGATCTGAGCTGTCCTGAGCATAAAATATCAGAAGGGCCATTAGTGAGGCTGAGTACACAGGCGGTGCACTGACTTTCAGAGACGTATTCATTGCTTTATGGCACTCTCCATTCATTTATACGGGTATAAACCCAATCCCAACTATGACAACCCCTACCCAGCCCTAACCTTAACCGTAAGTAACCAAACAAAATACAAGGCATTTTTAGTTTTTTTGATTGAATTCACAGATTTTTATGAAGTTCAGTGTTTCCTTGTGGGGACCAAGAAAATGTAAAAAGTTACAGGTTCTTGTAATAATGTCATGCCATGACATAATGTCATGCCACAATGTAGCAATTATAAACACACACACGCTCCTGTTTTAACTTCAGCTCTCAGAGTGTCCCTAGTGTCGAGGGAGTCAAACTCCAGCTATGTGGAAATGTGGCTCTCGGCCAAATGCCACCTGACTTTCACCACCCCGCCCTGCCTCTTGAAGGGCTCCTTCTTAATTGCTGAGGCACCCAGTCCAGCTCCTCTGTGAAGTTCTTAGGCTTGGTAGTGCCTCAGCTTGGGAGGCAGGTTCTGCAGGTGCCCGCAGGCTCCGTGCCCGTGTGTACATCTCGCCCTGCACCCGATTCTCCCCAGGCACTGTTTCGCAGTCAGTGGGTCAGAACTGCGCTACAGTGTTCTGGAACCCGATTGCCCCCGTCTTATTTTTCCGATGGCTGGTGTCCACGGAGCTGACAGTGGCAGATGCCCTCATGCAAAAAAAAAAAGAAAGACAAAAATGTTTTTATTTTACAGGTTAGGAGGTGGCGCTGCTCCTAAATCTGTTCACGCTCTGAATTATTAGTATACATCTCTCGCTGGAAGAGAGACAAAAGCCTCTCCTAGGATGCGCACATTTTTTATTTATTTTTTTGCACTGGCTCTGTTGTTGGGGGCCGTGTGCACGGATTCTCTTTAGGGTGGTCGTCTAACATGTGCTTCACTGTTCTCTCTTCCCAGCCCCTTTGACAGACAAGCCCCCGAAGATTCTGTTTCCTTCAGAGAACAAGTTAATCACCATGGAGATGCAGATGGGTAAGATACAGGCTTGTCTACTTATCTTCAGTGTCGTAATGTTGCTAGTAGATCTGTCCTTAAATTGTCCTTAAATTGTCTGTATGCTGGAAATCCAACCTGTAGACAAATAATTTTTCAGATGTGTATATAGACACACATTTGGGAACGTGTCTTTTCTTGCAATTTTGTCTTCCATAAAGAATCGATTCACAATTTCTGGGCTCACAAATTAGCTGTTTTTTTTACAAATGCAAATGTTTTATGTTAATTTGTGCAAGTTTTTTCCCCCCAAAAAACGCTGCCCATATGGTGTTTAAGTTCCATAGCATTTGTTTTGCGAGGGGAGATGATTGTTTATGCGCGTGGTGATGGGAACCGGGTCAGTTTGGACACATTGAATGTTGGCGCATATTGTCGCTTTGGCAGGATCGTCATCTGCGCTGCGCTGTGCCGCGATGTGCCGTGAATATCTGCAGCCATGTCTGGCTTCATGTAGCAGGTTGCCTGTCTAATCGTCCAGATAGCATGTGAGGTCTTCCCCGGGCCTGTGCGCTGCGTGTTGGAGACGTCTGATTACAAGCCGTCCAGAACATGAGGAGTGGGGGTCGGGTTGCGAGCCACCTACTGCCTGCTGTGAATCATTTCCTACTCTATGTGGGCGCTTCTGGCCCCGCATTCCCTCCTAAAGAGTCCTGCTCTGAGTCAATTGATCTGGGGTCGCCTGCCAGGGTTGTAGCGTGTGCGGCCAGTCTGGCGGCCACACTGCGATCGGCCCATTGGAGATCCAGACATCCGTGGGCCTGATGGAATGCAGCAGGCAAGCTATGATTTACCAAAAACAAAAAACCTAAATGTCAGCAACTGCGCGCTTGAGATAATGACAGATTATTGAGAGCGCTTATTCGGCAATTTATGGCGATTTATTTTTTTTAATTGAAAGATGGGAACATGCAGGAATTTGCCTCCTCCCGCTACTTTACGGTGGAAATTGACGGAGACGTTCAGACTTACCGAGACTTTCCCTCTGGATTTGTGGTGTGTGTAATGAAAATGAGTAATCCTACTAACACAGCTATGGCACTTCATGTATTTTTTGGAAATTTCATGTATTTTTTGTCCAAAGCCATACAGTTCTGAGAAAATAATAATATATCTAATAATCATAATCAAAAGCACACGGTGCATACATGCATCTATCCGCCCATCTTGTACATACTTGTCCTGGTCATGGGGGCCAGTCCATCCCAGAAATAAAAAAAACTGGCAGTAATTTAATGTGTTCATTAAATAAGGGTTAATGCACAGCAACCCGCACAGTATTTGTTTTTAAACACACAGCTGGAGGCAAAGCACCGGCCTCCTTGGAGCGCACTTAGAAACGTATAATTCACGCCGTGGAGTGCATTACCCTGTGTCTGCCACCACTGCTACACTTTCGGCTTGCACGTTTGCACCTAAAGACGTCATGTTTACATTTGTGAACTGAACAGGCATTTATTAGTAGAACTTTCTTACTTTCTTCCTCCAAACATTAAACCTTTTGCGTTGATATGACCCAAACCACCGCCACACAGTCCCTTGTGGTTGACCAAGGAAACTCCAGCAGCATATAAACATAGCAGACCAGCCCTTTGGTGTCAAGCTGAAAGTCGCTAACCTTTTCTGAAGGGCCACCCATTCTGATGCCGCTGTTTGTTGCTGGAGATTGCATGGCTGTGTGCTCAGTTATATACCTGTGTTAGCAATGGGTGTGGCTTAATTAGTCATTAATTCCTCATATTTTTGGCCATTTGGTGTAGTTTTGGGTTCTGTTTGCCAAAAAATTAATATAAATTCTCATTCTCTGGAAATACGTATGTAGCAAAGAAAATCGATCGTCAAAGTGATGTTCTGATGATTGGTTTGGTCTGTATCATTTTTTGGTGCTTATGCACAGATCCAGATATTAGTGCAAGAGAGATGCACGAGCTGGCAGATGTCCTTTCTAAATCATCAGTATGCGTGTGTGTCTGCATATATATATATATATATATATATATGTATATGTGTGTGTATCTATCTATCTATCTATATCTCTCTTCCTTTAGCATGCAATGACTTTTGATTGCATCTCTTTCACACCCCTTCACACAGTGCATTTGAAGCACTGTACCATGTATATTATGCTACTGGTTGGTTCACTTTACTGGTTATTGGAGTCAGTGTGCATCAGAGGCTTGTTTTGGGCAAGAGAAACCTGGCTATCAGTAATGTGGACAAATTAGGGTCCATGGCTCCCCCTTAAAACCCCAGTGATGTGTAGAAAATAGCAATGCTGCTTGCTTTGTTAGTTTTAGGCCCAGGCTGTGTCCATCTGTGTGAGGAATGAGTAACCTCCAACTACACTGATTTCATGCGAGTCTTTGACCAGCCTCCTGCCAACCTCAGATAATCATGACCTTGGCCTTCTAAATAGCAGGGGTGTAATTCTTCACTGCTATCACCAACTTTCTGAGTTTGACATCAACTAAAGTTTTATCTACAAAGGTTTATATCAGGTTCCTGGTATTATGTCAGGTTCCATGTCTGTCAAGCCCAGTAAAACAGGGGGATTCTCCAAAAGGTTTGCAGTTTCCTGCAGAATAGACACCCCCCGTGCATGTTTTTGTCTCCCTCCATTCTTAATATTTGTAGAGTCATGCATGGATTTGTTTTATGGACCAATATAGCTGATTTATATCGCAATGAACGGGGACGCCGGCAACGCCACATTCCTCTGGAAGATGCGGGACACCATTAAGGCTCAGGAAGATGGACATAAAAGGCACTGTGAGGAGAGGGGAGTAAATCCAGGCTGCGGCTCGAGGCGAGGACGGCATTTATATCAGCAGGAATGCCACGGTAAATGCGTGCTCTGCTGAGGGAGTAGGTGGCAGAGTATAAGCATTTGGGGGCAGGGGGGGTCCCTTTAAGCTTGTCTCTCTTATGCTCTCTACCAGGACTCATTATGCCTGTGAAAAAACAGGACTCTGTGACCTTTCACATCTTCACATCTTTGGTTTCTATCATCTGATAGATTCTCCTTTCACTTATTTTTCCCTTCATATTTGACCGGCTGTGCAGGGTTCACAAAACTGAATGCTGCAAAGATGTTTCATTCAGAATTAAACTGTGATTACAGAGGGAAAGATTGATTGTCTTCCATCAATTGTGTATTATTTGCAAAGGCATAAAATATATAGCGATTTGATTAAGTTAGCTAAGAGCATATTCGCCCTATGTGAGATGCAGAGTTTGTTGCAACTACATAGACGCGCTGGGATTTTTTTATCAGCAGAGCAAATGTTGGTGTTAGAACAAAGAAGTTAGTGCAGATGAAGACAAATGAGATTTGCACTGTACTGTAGCACTTGACACCTGTCCAGCAAAACCATGAATACTGCAGGGGGAGTGAGAATGGGATGCTGCCAGCTGTTTTTAATTCTCTAAAATAGTGTCGTCAGAGTGCCACAAACAGTCAGGGGCACAACAGCCAGAAGGCAAACACCCATGAGCCAGCACACACTTCAACACATTACATGGAGGTTTGCACGTCTGGATTGTTTTACTATTTGCCGTTATCTTCATAAAGAACAAGGAGAAAGACGATCTGTATTATAGCATAATGCATTCTGGACCAAGAAACTATCAAGGGTACTTGTCAGGATGTTCTTCATCCCCGAAGCCAGAAGCTCTGTGAGCATCTAGGCCTACTTCTGCCCAGTTGAGCAGTTTATCATCCTTCAGTCGTGGAGAAGTGAGCAACTCCTTTGGATTTGGTTTCATCATCGCTGTGGCATGTGACCATTAGCAAACAGCAGCCCATTCAGAGGATGGTGGCAGACCAGCATGTTGGAAATGAAGAAGGTGGAGAGAGGCGCTTTAGGCACTTACGGAAACATGACTTCCCAAGCGCTCCGTACCCAGAGCCACAGAAGTGCTCGAGTGGCTTGACGGCTGCATTAGGGGTAGACGAGTCATGAATCTTGCCAGCTTTTCACATTCTTGCTTCCCTTTGATGTGCACTTTGCGTTCTCCCTCACAACCATCTCCCCGGCTTCCTCAGCCCGGCAGTTGGCCCTTTTTTGTAGACCCCACACAGTAATTTCCAATAATCCCTTGAGTAAGGAGAAAAGAGATCGGGAAATAAAATATGATCTGCTCAAATGAAGACAGCAATGTTATTAATGTTGTAAAAATGTTGCATGAATGTCACATCAATGAAAATAGGGTTTGCCTCACTTTAACAAACCTTTTAAAGGAACCTGTAATAAGGCTTTTTCACTGGAGGGTACTGTGTTGGACATGAACAAATGGAGAGAACTCTAATGGCAGAGAGTTGTGGTTATGTCTTTAATCTAAAGGGTATAAAGAATATAATAAAACTGCTATATTACTTGTGTACTATTCCAGTCAATATAGTGTCTTCCTGTAGACAAGAGGCAGCTTAAACCTCTTGAAAACTCAAGAGCAGTCTTAAAATAATGGTTCCAACAGACATTTACCTGTGAAAAACCATTACTAAAAATATGTGACCAGAACTCAATAGGCAGGCCAGCAGTTTAGTTTCGTCTGTTTTTTGGTTGAAGGTTTCTGGCTCTGCCTTTTATGATTGCAGCATATTGATGCTCTTTGAAGCAGCCGGGGTCCCTCAGTGAGTGGCCTAGAGTCCTCGCTTGCATGGCTTTGTAATCTTTATCATTCTGTGACTGATCGCATCTGAAAAGCAGGTTAAACCTTTACTTGTACTCTTGATTAGTTCAATTATGCTAAGATTACAGTGGAAATCTCTCTGCAGTTCAGATGCTGAACGTCGTGCCCAGAGGCTTTGAAGTCAATAGGACACTTGGGGTTTTGGGGTTTTTAAGGACGCTTGATACAGGAGCATGTTGAGACTTTTGGGTGTTTTGTCGGTTAACGGATGGAATTGCTGTAAATCAGATGTATGATGTGGCTCTACCATAATGTTATGAGAAGCCTGAAGTATTGTGACACTCTGTTTTAGTATTATGGTTTTTGTGGGCCCATTATACAGAGCTATTAGGCTCCTGAACTTGTGGCAAGAAGCCTTTTGGGAAAACGCAGGGGTGAGGAGATGCTCCATTGTGAGAATAATCCCCCGTGGCAACAGAGCAGTAACTATGGGCCATTCTTGACGCTGCAGGCTGAGTGTGTGAAGGTTTATCATTAAGCACTATATAACTGCTTGGTCAAACCTGTCTCTGAGAGGGGGCGAGGCCCAGGGCGGGCCAGCTTATTCAGGGCCACAGCTGAGGCCAACATTAACCAAGTAATGGAGTAATTGTGCCTGCTACTGCTTGGTCACTGTAATAAAGATAAAACTATAATGAAGAATAATGACTGACCGATCGCTGACAGTCTATAGCGTGACCTTTCTGGACTAGCTAGCATTATACACTAGCTTGGTTTAGATTACGTGAATTTGCTGTGTATATTTAATAGGGGTGTAACGGTACACAGAATGCATGGTTCCACACAATCCTGGGTTTCGTGGTTGGGTTGGGTTCCTGGTCCGGTGCAATTTTTGTAACAGGTAACAGAATTACAAGTAACAAGTAAAACAGAATTAGTTTTGAAATTATTTAATATTAGAACTGCAAACACAATTATGAACAGTTGCAGTACAAATGTGTCTGTCAATGAGTCTGAATAGCAAAGAGACACTTATAGCAAAGACACACTTATTTGCACATTGTAAAAATACATTTGTATGTCTGTAATATAGCCTATAGCTAATTTTCAGCCCGGTTTGAATCTACTGGTAAAAGTGCCTTAAATGGCATGGGGAGACTACTTACAGAGGCACTTTCTGCCTTGGTCCAGCCGTACACACATTCGGATGATGTCTCAAATTATTTTGCATGTTTGCTTGCGTTTACAGCAAGATATCTGAGTTTGGTATAAAGAGCCGACAGACAGTCTTGATCTTATCAACTACTCTCTCCGGAGTTGGTGCACTTTATTGGGAAACCAATTACGACTGACTGTAACCAGCTCACAGCCACAATTAGCATAATGTTCTCCGTGTTGAACATCTACTTGTGAATTTAGGTTCCACCCCTGTCAATAAATGTATTCATTTGTTTCATTTCATTGTGCGTAACTGAAAATCATGAACCAAACTGTACACGATGAATGTATGTGCCGCTACTGCCCTAATATTAGCTAAAATAGCATGTTTAGATTGAGGATGGTGGGAACTGGAATAAAGGCGTGTTGGTGGAATTTGCAGAACATGTAATCAATAGATCGCAAAATTCAACAATGCCAGACATTATAACATCACACAGATAGATAAAAAACTGGGACTTTTTCGAAAAAAAGAAAACAAAATTTAAATCAGCCATCGGTGAAAGTACAAGCCTTTTAACCTTAGTTCTAAGCTGACACCTTATTACATTACCCATAATACAGAGCAAAGCGCCAACATGCTCCTTGTTCCCTGCCACCAGGAAGTTGAGAGGGACCACTTTGTGCACCAAACCTCTCAGCGACTGTTTGCTTTCATTAAACTTGGAGGATTTGGTGAATGCTACCAGGTGGTAGTGGTGAAGGATCCCACTTGTAACCTAAAGGCTGTCCTGCAAGACGTCCATCTGTCCTTGAGTAAGGTGCCTAACCTAAAGTACTTAGTGAATGAATTACTTATTAATCTACAGATGCTCCTCAACAAATGATGGGGTTAGATTTCGATGAAGCCATCATAAACTGAACAAGTCAAATATTAATATTATTTGTTGTGATACACTTGGGCGTGGAACACTTGGTAAACATAATGTGCTTTGGTGACTTAAACACAGAGTAAAAACACTGTACGATACGTTGGTAAACACTATATGAGTGGTACATGCTCACAATTGCTGCAGAGACTGCAACCGTGGGTACGTGGATGCCGCCATCGCCCATCATCAGTAGAAAGTATTGTACGGCGTATCACTAGCCTGGGAACAGAGTGAAATTAAAAATATGATGACTACTGAATGTACAGTAGAAGTCAAAATATAAAGTCAAATCATCGTAAAAAGTGATGAGCATCTGTGTTCTGATATATACATACATATGAAAAAAATGGATACAAACTACTGGATACAGACACAGGTATGTTTCATTTTAACTGTGATTGTGGGCAGCTTGGAGGATTGTTTTTAATTCCTCTGAATGTCCTGCCTTGTCAGTGTATTTGTTTCTGCCTTCTGTGTGTGTGTGTAGCTGCTTCATTGAAAAGAGGCTTTCAAAAAGCAGTTTGAATAAAAACGACTCTAAATAGTGCAGGATGAAAGCTGTACCTTGAAAGACAAAAGAAGAGGGTAATTTTCAAAAGTGCCACAGTTCACTGGTCCCCGAAGGCAAGGAGACGTTGTGAATATCTGAACATGTGCACGGCATGCCAGCAGGTCGGTCCTGCTGATCGACGCAGGTTATGAACGAAGGTGGAGATCAATTTTGCATCATTTCTCACAATTAGGTGTGCCTGCACATTCCATCTTCTCGCTGCATGTTACAGTATCTGCATTTTTATTCTGTAGAGTCTCAGAAGATGAGTTAAGAAAAAAATTAAATTTGATTCCAGAGGCTGGATGAAATATTAATGTTTTACCTTGGGTTATTACAGACGAAAGTGGATATGAAAATGCAGACTGTCGCCAGTGCTTAATTCTCACTGCGAGATACCGGCGTAAATCATACCTTGCCAAGTGCAGACGTTTTTGCAGGACTGGGATTTTAGTTTTCTTCACCCTTAATGTAATTCCTCAAAAATCGCAGAACATGTTAATAAGAGTAAAAGGGTATTGCGTAAATCATCAGCGTCCTATTCATACAAGAGAAACATTGCAATAATGAGCAGATTAATTAATAGTTATTTCCTCGCTCCCTCTCTCTGTGAGGTATTTCATTTTATATTTTCCAGGTGCCTTTAAATAGTTCTAAATTTTTACATGTCTTTCACATTTCAGTATGTCTCTTTTGTTAATCAGCTTGAGAGATATTGTGTATCATCTCACAGGGGCATGCTGCTGTTGCCTCATCAAGCCAGTGAAAGGCATGTGAAGGTCATTTTCTTCCTCTGTCACCACTAAATCCTCCCAAATCCCTCTTTTGCGTGGAAAGAGCAGGGCTACGCCTTCAGCAGAATCGCTGGCCGTTTCGCTGTTGCTGCTCCTTTGGGTGCCAGCTTGAGTTTATCGATATTCACATGAACTTCACCTTTGCACGTATTCAGCCGCATAGCTGGATGCTTTTGTGAGGCTTGCCAGTTAAAGGTTATGCTGAGAGGTGCACCATCAGGGCTGAGAGGTATACCATCAGGACTGAGGGGTGCACCATCAGGGCTGAGAGGTGCACTATCAGAGGTACGCCATGAGGAGTGAGAGGTGCACCATTAGGACTGAGAGGTGCACCATCAGAACTGAGAGGTATACCATCAGGATTGAGAGGTATACCATCAGGACTGAGGGGTGCACCATCAGAACTGAGAGGTATACCATCAGGATTGAGAGGTATACCATCAGGACTGAGGGGTGCACCATCAGA
>JAODKM010000073.1:594644-605696 GCA_026780845.1 Petrocephalus sullivani | reverse complement strand
GGGGTGCCCACGTCCCCCTGGTCCACCAGGTGGCGGGGCCCACGGCCCACGCCCCCCTCTCACACCCGGACCCCCCCCCGCCCCCCCCCCCGCCCCCCCCCCCCCCCCGGTCCTCTAGGTGGCGATGTCAGCGCCGCCTGGAACTTCCACCGCCGCACTTCTGGAGATCAAAAGTATTGTCCAGGACAGACTCACGAATAATTGTTTTTTTTGTTTGTTTTTTCTTCTATATTTTATTATATGCCTGTTTTGTTTGGTAAGTGTAGCTTATTAGGTATCACCATTGCATATTTTATGAGGCGTCCTGCAGCCTCGTGGCTTTGGGTTGTAGGTTTAGAAGCTGGGCGTCCGCTTTCAGCAGAAGCCCCGCTGCTAAGTTCTTCAGCAAGTTTGTTACGCAGAAGCGGGCGAAGGACACCCTTTGAATGTATTTAAGTTCATCTAGTGAGTAAGTAAGCTAAATGAGTGCTTGTATTTGGGTAATGACAGAACACGGGGTCCCGGCATCATTCCGAGCGGGCACACCAGTGTCATGCACCATACCGTCACATAACGAGACTCCACAAAAGGTGACCTTCACAAAGCCACCAGTAGGTTTAGCTTTCAGGTTTGGCACACTGGGGCCATCCTCACTTTCTGGGGGCTCCCACTTTGGGAATCCCCGACAGCCCAAGCCAAGTTCACTGTGCCAACCCCCCCTCACTCCCTTGTCCAGGGAGCAGCAGTGTCTCTTGGCTTAATAGATTCCCCTGCAAGAGCAAGATTAGACAGTCTTTTCAGCGGCCAGTTGGGGGCCTGAGTTTGCCTGCGATTGCTCTGCTGCTGGTAGTAATTTCATCATAGGGTTTCTCTTCAAACTGAGGCTTTATGGCCAAAGTCGCTTTACTTTTTGTAAGTGGGAGCATAACATCCAATTTATCAGCGATGCTGCAGAGTGTCGGCATTTGGAGGCGAAGGCAGGCTGGCAGCGCCATTAAACACGTCCAGTGCATGCGGCATTATGATTCCTGTGGTCCTCCCTGGCACTCTGAGATGGGCGAGGTGCTCGTGTTTTGTTAGCATCCAAGCCGCTGCTTTCTCTGAGGACGGGGATGAGTTCAGTTCATCCCTGGTCTGATCCAGCTGCCCAAAGCTACCAGCTGGGATAATTCATGGCCTGAATTACAGAGAAGAGTCACAAATAGGGAACAGTAATTGTTGGTCTCGTCTGGCAGAATGCGGCTCTCCTGCAGCCGAGGGGACCTGTGCCGCACTTTAATAGTCAGATTGCATCTCATTTGCTGACATTTGTGCAGGAAACGGAGACCTGCTCATAATGCCCGCTCAAGCCAACCCCAAGCTCACTCATTTATTCCACTAGCCCCACCATACACACACACACACTGATTTCATATTTTTGTGGGGATTGTTTCTATG
This sequence comes from Petrocephalus sullivani, assembly GCA_026780845.1. NCBI lineage: Eukaryota > Metazoa > Chordata > Actinopteri > Osteoglossiformes > Mormyridae > Petrocephalus > Petrocephalus sullivani. Next base: position 604,280 of record JAODKM010000073.1, on the reverse strand, counting down.
GGGAAAAACCATAATCCCAACCATGATAACTCTAACCCCTACCCAGCCCTAACCATAACCATAAATAACCAAACAAAATACAAGACTTTTGGTATTTGGATTTTTACTTTGGATTTTTAGTTTTTTGATTGCAGTTGCAGATTTTTATAAAATTCAGTTTCCCTTCTGGAGATTGAAACAGTAGTCCCCATACTGTCAAAAGAACAGGTTTTTAGGTTTTTATTTGGTCCCCGCAACGTAATGTATACATGATCCACACACACATGCACGCATAGCCCGTTATGTCATTGCTGTCCCACTGCCTGCGTCATTCAAATGTTTTATGACTTTCTTTCAGCAGTGAGGGCTATTATCCCTAATTAAGAAAGCAGAAAGCAGGCCTTCCCTACAGTGGCTTTACCCGTTATGCCTATGTGCTTTGAGAGCAGTTATACCTCCGCTTCGAAATGAGTAGCTAATTTCAGCCCCTTAGACCCACGTGTAAAGCTCACAGTCGGTCCATTCCTCATGCAGTATCCCGGCCTGAGACCGATGGCAGACTGCACCTCTGGGTCCGAGCATTAAGCCAGAAGGCACGGTGCTATCTGAGTCGGATTCTCTGAGGGGCGGGGACTGGGCTCAGAGTGCCCCAGCATCGGCGAGACTCTGCAGTCGCAGGCCACCTTCTGCGGCACGCCGATTCCTGTAGCTTGTAATATTTATAAAAACTTTCCCCTCTAAATACTTTGTGTCAATAAGTGGGATTTTAGGAACCGGGCCACAAGGCTGCTGGCCAAACCGGACACTAGTCAGCCTGAAACTGACTGAATCGAATTGCACTGGATTGTCGTGACAATTAATATTAGTAATGGCATTTGAGATCTGACACCCAAATACGATTGAGAGGACACAAAAGTCGATATTCATTGTTTGGCTGGCATTGGAGCGTGGAGTGTGAGCAGCGGCGTTTCCTGGTTTCCGCGCCATGAAGAGTCATGCGGGAGAATCGGCAGGGAAGTGACGCCGTTGGAGCGTGGAGTGTGAGCAGCGGCGTTTCCCGGTTTCCGCGCCATGAAGAGTCATGCGGGAGAATCGGCAGGGAAGTGACGCCGTTGAAGCGGAAACATTGTTAGCAATAATGAACGTATGCGATCCATCATTCTCCTAGCTCTGCTTACTGGAACATGTTATTAGCTGTGAAGAAAAAGGATGATCCTTAAAGATATCAAATTAGAGAGGCTAATAATGGCCCTTATAGACAATAATTATAGCCCCTAAAACAGAGGTTGCTAGGCAACCTGCCTTCAGATTGGCTGGTCCAATATGAAGTGCTCGTGCGTCAGAGATGGCCGTCAATCACGGGGGGATCGTCGCGGTGCAGCCTCGCCAAACCCTCACTATGTCAAACTCTTATTTTGACAGAAGAAAACATTATTTTTGACACCATTCAGATACCGTAGAAAAGATCACATTTAAAACGTTAGACCGGGAATTCAAGTGGCTGTTTTTCATATGTGGCTCTCGGTCGGACCCCCTACACCCCTCTCACATCTCAGTAATTAAAATTAAACAACCGAAATCTGGTACCAATAGCAAGGCTAATGAACGGGTGTTTCATAAGGCTACGATTTTATTTTGTGAACATTTGCATTACATCTGCTGAACCATTGTTAGGTGGTCACAAAGACCAGCCTAAGAGACCCTACCTGCAAGTCATCAGCACCACAATTCAGCTGCACCCATCACTGCATGTCTTGTGACGACTGGTCTGAAGAAGTACCAGGTGGGGTTAAGTTTGACTCTAGATACACTTTCCATGGTCCTACTTGCCAGCTGAATGCAAGTTGTCATGACTAATGAGCAGTGGCCCATGTCCACACTTTGTGATGTGACCCTTTGACCTTTGACCTCATTTTTTTTTGTGGTACAATTCCTGCAATTCATAATGCTTAAGTAAATGTGCTGTTATTTAAAAGCCTTTAAAAAGTGTGATTTCACAAAAATACTCCATTGCAGTAATAAGCAAATTTACATTATTTTCTGCTAAATTCCCGTTCGGCTACTGCACTTATTTGCATGCCTTCCATGTTCCTTATGTGTTTCTCAAAGTATAAATGGTGTTCAGTCACCTTAGCTGGCGTGGTGTCCTCCACTGTCTCTCAGGCCCTCCCTGCTCCTCGGTTTGACTTGAAATGTCAGCGTTGCTCTCCGTTGCACTGGCGAAAGATCGATCTCCGTCTTAGTGCCAACCGAGGGCAGTTCACAGTTACACTGACCCATGCCATTGCGGTATCTGTGGCTGCCTGTCAGTGTCTATGTGAGGGCACACGGGGCAGTAGAGTTCCTGTTGTGTGATTGGTGATTACTGAGGCATTGTCACCCCCCCCCCCCCCAGCGAACAGGACTCCCTTGTTTTCTCCCTTGCATCTGTTTTCTGCGAAGGCGGGCACTACGATCCAGTTATTCATGTTCCTGGAATAAAATGTTGTGCATCTGGGGGGGAGGGGTAATTTTTATGACCAACAGACTATGAAAATGATTATTCTTTCTTCACACAACTGTAATTTACATGTGAACTTGAACCGTATAAAACATTTGTGATGTTATTGTTTGATGTCCTTGGGGGAAAAGGTCTTGCGTCTGTAATATAGGTTTTTTTTTCTTTTTCAGGGGTTAGATCCATTAAGTATTGCTATGAGGAACGATTATACATTCACACAGACAAATTATTATATAGCCAGTGGCTGCTGGTACATGCTGGACCACGACCTCCTACCTGCTGTTTCGAGCTTCCAAAGAATAATTAGATGAAGGCTTTCAGCAATGGGTGCCCGGCATTCAACAAATCGCTTCGGTTTAATTTGATTCTGACCAATCGTAAGATAGACAAGCTGATGCTACCTTTCTGCTTGGAGATCAACTAGCAAAAAGTGCAATATATTTATGATATGAATTTAAATATTATGGTAATATTATGAAAGATGATAACTTTGAAATCTCTTTATAACATGCTGGATATAATGACTGACTGAATATTACATTTATACAGCACTTTACAAAAGCAATGGGGAGCCACTTCAGCCACCCCCACTGTGTGGCCCCCACCTGGATGATGCGAGGGCAGCCATTCTGCACCAGTACCCTCACCACATGGTAGCTAAGGTGGTGAAGGGGCAGGAGGGAATTCCCCAGTTAGATATAGGGGATGATTAGGAGGGCAGATTTCATAGTGTCACGCTCAGCCCCGCCCTGCGTGTCCTTTCCCCTGTGTTTCCCTCAGGCAGGGCTTAATCACCCACACCTGAGTCTTGTTTAGCTTTACCTTGTGTTTCACTCCCATTGTTAGCCCAGCACACCTGCCTTATGTTTACTCCTTGATGTCCTGCCCTATATTAGTCAGTCTGAGTCCTCTTCCCCTTGTCGGTTATTGTTAATGTTACCTGTGGCTTGCGGTCCCATTTTTTCCCCTGTTCCGAGAATAAACACCCCTTTGAGGGGCTTCATACCCGCAGCCTGCATTATGGGTCGTTCATCCCACTGCCACCACAACACATAGGGCTAGACTGGGCAATTTTAGCCATTGTATCGGAGTACCGCCCCTTCTTTTGCGAAAGATGTCCTGGGATCCATTATGACAGCATTATGGATTACAGTACCTGGTCTGAGCTGCAGGTGGTACGGCACAAAGGACCAGACCCCTGGACAATGATGAGCTGAATGATTATTCAGGGCTTATTCAGAACAATATTTTTGGATCTATAGATATTAACATTGATAATTTACATACTATTAATAAAGCATAGATAATGTAATGTAATAATATAATCGAATTTAAACTCTAATTATCTGTTTGTTTTAAACATGAACGGACCGACTTAAACTTCAAAACCAGGACAGGCGATCATTTCGGTCATAGTGGTTTTGTTATGGATGTATTTTCCAGTACATTTTTCAATTTTTTTTTCTTTGTTTAGAAATGCCTGAAGTCAATAAAAAGATACGTTAACCAAGATGTCGGCTGAGTTACGTTTCAGCTGAAATCTGCCTTGTTGAATATGCATCAGGCCACATTCACGTTATAATTTATTCACAGCTTCTTGATGTGTCCTTATAAAACTGGCAAAACATTTCTGTTGCTTAATGTTTGTTTGAAAAATAGTGGTGGAGTCCTAATTTGGGAATTATATAACCCCCCTTCGCCCCCCATCCCAATAGGAGAGCATGAATCTGAACGGGCAGATACACATTTTAAACACATGGTGTCCCTTTTTCCCGGTGTGAAATCTCCAAGGGAGGTCTGTGAAGCTGCTTTGCTTATGAGAAGCAGTAAGCTGGTCTTCAGTAACTCCAAGTGCCGGCCAGACTTCAAAGATAAGTCTCATTATTATTCCAGTATGATTTTTTTTTTAAAAGTCTCCTTAGTCTTTTTTTAATGCCTCATCATTTGTGGAAGAGTGCCGTACATCACCCATACAAACTATGGTGTTGGAGCGCCACGTTAACATGTAGTAATACGTAGGAACACAAAGTCTACTTTTGCAAAATACTATGTTCAGCTACATGGACACTTTATTGTAAGTAAACCATTTTGATATGCTTAAGCTTTGTTTCGATTGCGAAACATATATATCGTATTTTCTGTGCCTCCTAAAGAACTCCTGCTGCATTTAAATTATTTAAAATTAACCTTAAAAGGAAACATAACTCAGTTTTATCTGTTCCTCAGTCAGCATATTTTAACATTTCAGTGTGAAAGTATAAATCTGAAATTCTCCCAGTGCCATTAAGCAGCACAAGAATAATTTAATGGTGAGGGTATTTTCAGGTAAGAGGCAGCCTCTTGATTAAATGTCATTAGTTTCCTTTAGAATAAAACTTTATTACCTGCGTCACGAACTACATCAGTGGCAATTCGGGGAAAATGAAGATGATCCCAATCTATGAGATTTTTAAGGAATGATAGTTCTTCATACATTAACACATACATTATGAATGAAATATTGTTAGAACCCCATATGCACAATATAGATATTTTTTCCAGTTACTTACAGGTGCTCGCTCTAGAGTTATAAATGCAAGCAGAGTCATTTTTTTAATATGCCCCTCTTCATCATTTTAACATCTAACATAACGGATTGCCTTCCTTCTAATGAGGGCTTTGGCCACAGAGCCACGATGCTCTTGCCATGTGCCATGGCAGTGGTACATACCCTCCAGCAGGGCGCGCCCCACTCAGCACTGACATTTAGGGGCTCGTTCCTAAGAGGTTGCCACTAAAGCCACAGAATGCCCTACGAAGGGCACCACCTTGTACCGCTAGACTATCTCTTGGTTTTACGTATTTAAAATTTATTACCATATCGTCAGTAAAAAAAAATCACGTTAATTAACACTTTTGGCTTGCTAAGTATGATTCTTTAAAGCTGGTTTATTTCATTGCGAATACACTTATGTGTAGGGATCCGTTTTAAATGAGTATTTCTGAACAAAAACCATGCATTTTATTACCGTCTGTGAATTATAGCATAATTAGCTTTGCTTAATTAGTATAATTAGTACAGGTTTGCCAAGCAGATGTTCTTATTCAGAATGGTTAAGTAAATAAGTAATAGTTTCACATGGCTACTCACTCTCTTGTGGAGGCGTGTGTGTTAGTGTATCTCTTTGTTTCCTTTATGTGTCACAGCCATGCCTATGAAGTCACGGCCCTGTGTCTGCCATCCCATAATATTAGTGGGCTGCAGCACAAGCAGCTCATTCTGGAAGGCTTATGGTATCTATCTAGTTTCATTGAAAAGTAGGCCTGCTCAGAGCAGAGGTGCAGAGCAGAGCAGAGCAGAGTCTCGCTGTTCTAGAGTGTAGGGGGAACAGGCATCTCAAAACACCCACCCCGTTTTTGAATTAATTTGAATTTAATTGTAGTATTTGAATGTTTTTGGAAAGAGGGAACAAAAAAGGGTAGATGTGAAGGGGATAGTTGATTTCAAGTGGCAGTCTTGGATCGGTAGTCAGCTTTGGCCCAAGCTGAATCGATGCGTTTGATGTCACGGGCTGATTAAGCAAAGACCCCTTATGGGCACGCTCCCTCCACCAGGCCGCTGAATGATTTTCCCTCCTGAACTCCTGTTTGAGGCTGTTTGCCTTTTGAAGTGAGCTTTGAGTTTCTGGCAAATTTTTTTCTGATAATAGTGATGATATAAGCCTAGTGGTATTAAGTATTCCACAATTATGATATTATCCCATCCTGCTTGACATAAATCATATCCTAATTTCAGTCATCGTGATCAGTGTGGCACCAGAGAATTGAGAGAAATGGAGAAATGAGGAGTGTAGTGCTGTACTGTTACGTAAACAAACAGGAGAAGGTGTTCGGAAGGAGGCGCCAGCACCCCCAGAATGTCATGTTCAATGCAGCTCTCTCTCTCTCTAAATGGACTTGGTTTCCGTTCTTCAGAGATAGGGCTTTGCCGATAGACTTTTCCATTAAACGTCTTGTAGGTCGCTGTAGGCACCTAGCCGGTCATGTTGCCATTCTGTTCACATGTTCCACCTAGATCCTCCTTAATGAGGGACATTTTGAAGGTGTACATTCAGCTGAGATCCTCCCGTACCAGCAGGCCAAAACTCTCTTTGAAGGCCCTCAGCCAGCTTCTCATGTATGTCGCACACCCTGAGGATGGTCGCTCAGCTTGAATGGAGGACATAGGCTGCCCGTTTGATCTACTTCCTGTTTAAACCACGCTCGCGCCCACATGACCTCCTCTTCATCGGCCGCTACCACCATGACCTACACAGTGGTTATTCCATGCCTGTGATGATGATGTGGATGCTGTTTCGTGACAGTCAAAAGACACTTTTAGTTATACCTCATTTTTAGGAGTTCCTCTCTCTCCCTCACTGGCTTCTCCTCATACCAGTAACTATTCAAAGCTCCTTCATCACGTCGGGGTTCATATTGGCTCAGAGACAGTCGTGTGAGATGGATGTGACCTTGAGACGCAGCCGGCGTCTGTCTGCGGCCACGGATGAGTCTGTCATCCCCTCGTCGCCTGTGGCAGTTTCTGGCAGGCACGCGTTCGGAGAGGAGGCCCTGAGCCGCCGTCGCTCGGCCCCAGGATTCAGACGCGGCCTGTGTGCTGCTGCATGGCCCGGTCGTGCTCCAGTTTAATCAGGCTTAATCGAGCCATTGATCGAGTGAATGACACAATTAAAATCGCATTTCATCAAATGCGTTAACTGAAGCTGGATTAGTCTTAAACTGAATTGTTGCTGGGTGTAATGATGAAAAATAACGAGAAGTTTGTAAATTTGTAAGACTTTGCCCGTTTAAATGCATAAAACAGTGCTCATTATTTAAATGAATCTGATTGCTATTTTATAGCCATCTATTTAGTGACAGATGATTCTAAATACAATTAATTATGAAATAGCTTATTTTATGAACATATATGTCTAGGCATAGGCTTTTTAGTTTGCCTGCATGTAATTAGAGTCGTAGTAAATTGCCAGCCAGTATATTCTGTAGGGTGGTTGAAATAAATGACTAAACTAACATCACAGTCATGTATAATGATGAGCTTAGCTGGACCACAATCCTAGCATAGACAGTGGGTCACATGACCGGGAGAAACACTGCTATAGGCCATTTCACCTGCCAGGGTGTCAGTCCTCGGGTCTCAGAATGCCATGCTGTCACATGACTTCAGTAAGTCCCTTTATCTCCACAGCAAAATATTTACCTTAAAATCCGGACCGTGTAGATTAGCATCTAGTTCATTTGACCCCTCTGCTGGCCCCTGGAGGATGGGCTCCACCTTAGAGTCTGGTTCCTCCCAAGTTGGCTCCTGTGGAAATACTCCTAAGTCAAATACCGCACAGACCAAATTATCACACAGTTATAAAATATATTTTATAAGATTTGTGGTTTTATTGTGTGCGAAACAGACTTCAAGAATAACGTTTCAGGAAGGAGCTGACTTTGAGGATGAAACCATTCCAAGAAGTGCCTTCATCCTGAGTTTGCCAGCTGTTTTGGTGAAGATTACGATAGCCTGTACTGCTAATGAAGAAAAAATCCTTGCTCTATATCCACTGGATGACTCTGGGCCCTAAGCGTTTAGAGCAGGGGTGGGCAACCTTATCTGCAAAGAGCCGCTGTGTATGCAGGTTTTCGGGATAACCCTAAGGTCATCTGTTCCAGCCCAGGTGTGAGAATTCTTCAGCCAATCAGTCCTCTAATTAGTGATCTAATTAGGGCTTTGCAGAGAAAACCTGCATACACACCGGCCCTTTGCGGAAATGGCTGCCCACCCCTGGTTTAGAGGGTGCATTAGCACTTGTAGTGAATTCGTGGCTTTTGCCCCCTAGTGTCCAAACGCGAGCTGCACATGTGGGCAGTGTGCGTGATGCGGAGCAGGAGGTGTGAGGCAGGCAGCCGCTCAGCAGTCTGTCTGCGGCCTCTCCGGGATGCTGGAGAGTGCGGATTTAATAGCGCATCCCTGAAATTCCTGACAGGCGAGGCTGCGAAACCGGCACTGCTGCTTTTAAAGTTTTCCTCTTCTTGTTGTCTGGCAAGCAGACAATGCCCCCGCCAGGGACCGTGAACAAACTACCCTCTTTGGCATCAATCTCCTTCCTCTCGAAGAGTGTGGTATTTCGCAGCAGGTGATATGACTGCGGGTAAGACCTTATCTGAGCACCCCTGGGCGCCTCAGACAAGCACAGCCTGGATAGCGTGCGCGGTAGTCGTGGCAGGAGGGTGGGGGGGGGGGGGGACATTCACAATTTGCTGCGGCAGCAGATTCAGCGTCCGCCTTCCTGTGCCGTCCTGTCATTGCTGTCCCCCCCAAGCTGCTGTCTCTATTCAGATTGTGGCCTCTACACGGCGTCTGCTAAGTGACATTTTTCCGCACATGCTCCATTTCAAAGCCTGGTGTCTCTTCCAACAGACACCCCCCCCCCCCCACCCCAGCCCAGCAGGACTGCTGGGCAGCATTCAGGGGTAGATTTGCCGCGTTTCAGACGCTCGGTGTCTCACAAATTGTTAGCAATGTGAGCAGAATATGTATGTTTCAGTCTGAGACCTTCATGCATAAGTTCAGAGTATGGCGCAAGAGAGCTTTTTAACCACACATCCCGTAATGAGAACGACGTAATCAAATCACAGACATTATTCTTAGTATTCTGAATTTTGTGCAGTGATTCGTAAGACGTTCTTTGTCTTTAGATGTGATGATGTAGCATTTCTGTTGCTGTATGTTTAAGTGTGATTTTACTGTAACGCCTTTACATGCAGGGCAGAATTCCCGTCCATGGCCAGTAACTAGTCACATGAATTATAAATGGACTCATCTCCTCCCCCCTGACCCTCACAGCTCCCTCTTTCTTGCCCGGAGCAGTTTGCGCTTAAGACCTGAAATTGCTATTTAGTGCCGATCTCGAAGCAGCCGGTACTTCTGTGCTGTATAGCTTATTTTAGGACATAATTAAAACAAACGATGCTGCTTGAGTGTACACAGGATTATTTACTGCCCTTCCCCCCAGGCCCCCCCCCCCCCCCCGGCCTGTGTTTGCCGGGGGTGGTGTCGTTGGTTGGGCCTGCACTGGGTTTTCCTCCCTGGGGCGCGTGCGGGGGGGCCCGCGGGTTTACGGTGGGGG
>JAODKM010000073.1:582484-594544 GCA_026780845.1 Petrocephalus sullivani | reverse complement strand
TTAGCTTTTTTTAGGGCTAACTTACAACAAACGCGCCCGCTCTGGTGTACCCCGGCTTCTTTTCTTCCCCGCCCCCCAGGGCCCCCCCCCCCCCGGTGAGTGTCAGGTGTGTGTGCCTGCAGGAGCATGTGCCTTAATTCTAAGTCCTCCCAGGGGCTCATGGGACGTTAGCGAGTTAGCTAACCGAAATCTTCCTGATCGGGCCAATTACCCAGAGTCCCCTGCTGCTGGTGGAACGGAACCACAGAATAACGAGAATCGGCAGCAGGGAGGGTTCTCGGTCTCAGACCAGGGGGCGGCAGGTCGTGCCGGGGGGGGCGCCCCCTCCCCCGGTCATTTCCTGCCAATTTGCTCCGATATGCTCTTAATCAGCCCTTTCGGTTCTGGCCCAGGACCCAAATTGCTTTCTCCAGCTACCTGGCCACTGTACAGGTAGAGCTGCCAGTCTCACATGTAGCAGAGAGTGTGAAGGGGGGTCAGAGCGTCTCCCTGGCCATAAGCCCCTGTGAGCTTCCCACAGTGGGATGTCTGCAGTACTGTCCTGGGAATGCCGGCCTATAACTGGCTTTACATGCTTCTTTGTTTGTGTTTTTAAACAAAGGCCACTGCTTTGGCCTTTCTTTGCTGGTCTGGTTTTTGTTTCTTTGTGAGCTGGAGGGTATTGGGTCCTTCATTTCACTGAGCAGCACTCTTGCCCTATTGCCCTGTTGTTCAAAGCCTAGCCCTGTGCAGAGTCCGCACCCTCTCCCTGGCTCCCTGTGTGGATGTCCTCTGGGTATTCCACTTTCCTCCTGTGGTCCAAAGATGGGGAATTTGGCATCTCCAAATTGCCAATGGTGTATCTGTGTCTCTTATGTGGGACTGACATCCAGGATGTAGAAGACACCCTGACCTCAACTTCCCTGCAAGGCCGGCTGGGAAGATAGACAGATCTTTTCTTGTTTCTTGTTGGCTTCTTTGGTACATTTGCTTTTAGCTTTGGTATAATTGAATGCTGAACTTCTTGAGATACAGACACAGTTATTAGCTTTTTAGTGTGATGTTTTTTCCTGGCTCATAAGATAATATCTCTGGACGGCAAGCTCCATTTCCTGGAAGTGCGTGCAGTAAAAGCATCACCACCTACTTCTGCACAGCATGTTAAACCATGTATAAGACGTTCATAAATTAGTCAGGCTGCATTTTCCTTTAGAGAGAAGCGTGTCCGGCGTTCAGGGACTTGACAGTTCAGGAGTGAACTTTGTTTAAAAATGTATGCTTCACCCCCAGGCTCCGTGAGATGGATGGTGGCGATCATGTAGTGTGCTCCAAATCCCTCATAATAGGCAGCATCATGGTTCGGGATCAATTACCTGCACTAATTAGGGTAATTAGGCCTGACTTCATTAGCTGCTTTACCACTTTGGCTGCTGACGAATGGCTAGCGAAGATCCCACTTGTGCCCGTTTGTGTTTACGAATCACATTTATCGTATAAAGTAGCGCTAGATGAATGTCCTCAAATTCTCACGAAAGATATGCAAAGCTGACGCCATCGCACCGTCGCCTCCTTAATCTTCCATCCGTCGTGACGAATTTACGCCGCTCCTAACGAGCATGGCGGAATAATTATACGGCTGTCAGGGTTCAGGCCCGGCGCCGGCTGAAGACAGAGGCGTCGTCGTTATGCCGTGTTGTTCTACAAGAAGTGTGATGCCTTGTTTGTGTTCGAAATTCCTACCGTCCAATGGGCTTAAGCATTCTGCCCGTTTATTCTGTGTCCATCACTCTAAGAGAAGAGTGTGTTACAATCCTCTATGAAATAGGCATATATTCCTGCAAAGAGCTCCCATGGCCCCCTCCACCTCCTCCGAGATGATTGCCCGCAAATCACCTCTCCTTCTTCGAGTGTGCTACCTCGTCATCGCGTTTATTTGGTGACTGTAACTGCGGAGATGTTACGTTTCCACCTGGTACTGAAAAACTCCGAGGCTCCAGCACAGAGAGAGACTCCACCGACTGTACTGAGTCTGATTTGCCCCATCCCCGTGCAAATGAGGCCTGCCAGCCTCCAAATCTGTGTTTATGGCCCCGATGTAATCATCTCCAGCCACAATCCTGGACCACAGCAACGGCCGAGGGGGTGCAGCTTTCATCGGGCTGGCTGCGCGCTTGAAAGAGCTCGGGTCCTGTCCACTCCTTCACAGCTTGGACTGACTGTAAACCGCGCAGCTGTCCTTTAAGCGTCGTTATATCGTTCAATATGTTGTGCAATAGGTTGCTAATGTGGGTCTTGCCCAGGCATTCAGCCTCAAGCCACTATGCCTGTAGAAGTTACGGTGCTGCTGTTGCATTGAGTGCAGGTGTACCCAAGGCAAATGCCTAGGTACCCAAATCAAACCCATGTGACTGGCACGGGCTGCTGCTTGGTGGGGCTTCAGAATCCATGCTGGGCCGAATTTAACTGACTTCCTACTGGAATGAATCGAGCGGTGATTTGTCAGGGTGCGGAAATCTCTCTGACCTCGAGCTTCCGGACCTCGGTTCCCCCATCGCCAGGAAATACAGAATTTCTGAAAAGCTGAAGGGCCTACAGTCGCCTGCAGCAGTTAATCACACCACCCATCCACAAGGCGGGTAGTATCGCAGTGCCTCTAGGCTGTCGCCGTTAACTGGCAAAGTTTCTCTCGTTCAGTACAATCAGACGCGTTCCTTTCCCGTCAGCCCGCCTGCCCTATTAAGCCGGAATTGGTGATTTGGATGTCATTGTGGCTTTTTTTGCTACCTCCATTGTAATGATTTTCTGCAACTTACGTTTGAATCTCTGTTGTTGAAAATGCTTTTATCTTCCTCTTCAAAGCTAAAGGTCAGCCGAGGTCTGGCAGCACCGCCTCGCTGATCTCTGCACGGTAGCCTCACGCACCTACATCATGCACTAACGTTGTACTTATATTTGTCTTCTTACACAAACACTTTTCTGGTGCCTCTACTGTATGTTTCCCAATACACATTTCATACAGTGATCATCCATGGGGACACTGATGTAGGTAAGAGCCATGTTAGAGCTGCATATAAAATTATCTGCCGAGAGATTCTCACCATAGATGAGGCACAAAAACATAGTAGACCACACCCCCTATTTCTGTGTAATGATTCACCCTATTTTGGTTCTGTGCTCCACTTCGTAGATTCAGTTTGCTTACCTGTGCACTGGACACATTATTTTGGTACATTTCATAACTGGGCTGAATTGCGGCTAGCTTATACTATTAATTGTTTCATCTTTAGTGATCAGGATAATGCTAGGTTGGTCAGATTGTTAACAGCAGCATATAACATAAACTGAATTTTTAATCCAGAAGACCGGACACCCATCCGAGGTCGCCAGCTCTCGCACGTCTGGCGTGGGACTTAAGCTTTCAGATTCTCACCCAGGACATCATACAGCAAATCTATACTTTCATTATAAAAAAAACCTATGGACTATTTAGAAGATGATAGAACAGTTACATACATGTAAATGCGTGCGCATGTGTGTGCAGACTTGTCTCACCAAAGAGCTGACCAAAGTTGGCAACCCTGGACATGGCTCTGTTTATTATCCTTGTCTGGATTTTCATCAATACATCCTAATTAATGCCTAATTAAGGAAGAGTCTGTCTGAACTACCCTTACAGGACCTGACCGTATTTCGCCGAGCTGACTGACCCATGTGAAGCACAATGTGGTTTCTCAGCATGCTAATGAGCAGGTAGCAAGACGAACGAGGAGCACCCGTCCCTAATGACAGGCCCAGCGAAAGCCTCTCTCTCTCTCTCTCTCTCTCTCTCTCTCCCTCTCTCTCGTTAGCTCACCCATGTTAATTATAAATCCGTCCTGCCGTCCCCATACCCAAGCAGGCAGACGGAGGAATGGGGGGGAATTTGAGTGATCCTTTTCATGTTTCTATAGAAACCCGCACTGGAGTGAATTAACCCTAATCCATCGCTTCGGCACTGCGTGCGAAAAACTCGTCGCTGGGAGTCTGCCGCTGTTTTCACGTGGACTGCACGCCTGCTCACTATGGCAATGCTCAATATGTAACAACTGGATGACTAAACTGATTAAGACTGGATTTTAGGCATGTTGTGTTGTATTTTATGACTTTATCAACCCTTCATTCATGACCAGTGAAACTACAGTTTAATTGAGGAAGTCACTACAGTTTTAAAGTCATGAAATTCTGAATATGCATAGTGTTCAAACAGTACACATATTTCCGTCAGATTAAAATAGAATGTGCTTCTTATGTATAAATTAGCTGTGTATGAAATAGGTGATTTTTATATTGAATTAAAGTTAAAAGCCATCATCTGACATGCAGCATTGGGTTCAGAATTCAGAAGATCCGGATTCTAAAGTATTGCACTGAGATCTGCTGAAGAGCGTGTATTTAAATGTACTTGAGCACGGCAGAGTGGAAGCAGCCCCCCACCCCAACCACCCCTCCCCAATTCGCTTGTGTTGCAAATCTGCAATTAAACGACGCTCTCCCAGTCCCCCGTCGCCGTGGCAGCACAAACCCGGAGCCTCTAGCTACGCTGTCGGACCCATCTCCCACACTTCTGCTGAATGTGCCAGACGCCCAAGGAAAGGAGTTACTGTACATTTTTTTTTTTTTTTTTTTGCAGAAGTTAGCGTTTCTGGAGATAGCATGGCTGGGGTGACAGGAGGCTTTTTCGGTACCTTGCTTGAGTGGCCCACAGAGTCAGCTGGGGTTTCGTCCCTGGAAGTATCATGCCCCAGCACAGATGTTACTTTTCGGGTGCCACTCTCTCCTGCAGAGCTGACTGCTGTGCCATCTCCCAGCCGGTTTGGTGAGCAGAGGTTTACCGCCCCCTTGTGGGGGTTGCCGTCGGCTCGCTCCCTCGTTCTGTTGACACTGCGTTGTGGAATGAGGCCGAGCTGCAGGTCAACGGGCTGAGGGTTTTGTCCTCAATTTTCTCCGAAGCTCATCAGGTGCTGTGTGCACGTGGAAAAAAGTCTTTATGAACTACTTTCCCAAGATCGTTGTTTTGAGTAAGGATGGCTGCATACTGAGCTGATGGCTAGAATCTGGCGTTAACAAAGCGTGGCGATAGACCGGCTCCCATCCTCCCTCAATGACTGTGAAAGTTTGCACTGGGACGCATTGTTGCGGGTGACATCCACCCCAATTGGGCAAAACAGCTCGACATCACTCGGTGGCCAAGAAGCAGCTTGGTGTGTTCAGAGGGTTCGAGTGGCAGTCAGCCCAACTCAGCTGCTGCTGTTTTAGCAGGAACCTTCGCAGAACGAGATCTCGACATTCCGTAAACATCCAGGGAAGCGGGGATTCCTGGAGAGCCAGTGTAAGCAAGGCAGTATCTGTACCCTCGGCTGTTCTACCAGCCTGATCATTAAGGCTAATTAATTTGTTTGTCAGGATTTGACTTATCAGGCATTTTGCTCCTGTTGAGTGAAGCTGAAATTATGTTCTGCTGTGTAGGCAAACAGCCAAAGAAGAAGAAAGGAGGATAGACAGCCAAAGAGAAGATGAGAGGCTCCTTTTAACAAGCAGCACTTCCAAAGAGTGAGAGTTATACACGTTAAACAGCAGGGCATGCTGGGAAGAGGCCATGAGATAAGGGGAGAGCTTGGTGCAGCGTAGAATGGCTGCTGGTGTGATCAGGGCCTGCCCTTTGTGCTGCCATAAGCAACATTAGATTAACTTAGCTGTCATTGTCATTTTCCTTCCCACGCTGACAGACTGATCAGATGGGGCGCCCCTTGGTGGTCACTAGGCCCTAAGCAGCCTCTTAGGTCGTTTATGCCCTGGGCCAGCCCTGGACATGATGCCCCAGAGTGTGAGGGAGGTGGAGGCAGATGGAGAAGCAGAGAGAAACGTGTCATTGCTCCCACAACCTGTATTCCTGCTGAATGCCAGTCAGCTTCTTCCCACCACTTCTCAGCAGACATTTCCATCCATAGTGATACACACAGGATACTTTCTTACCTCTAAACACAGTCCGGCATTTAATAAATATCATGCTATGCTGGTGCTGATGAGGTTCGAGAGGGGCTGTAAACCAGTTCCTTACCCACGGGCTATATCACCGCAAAAATGACCCTGAGCTTACCAAGTATGCTTACTCGAGTGCACATTGATCGGCACACCTCAGTGCAGATCCATAACTCCTGCCCTTATCAGCGGGCAGTAAGAGGCTCTCGCCAGAGCCACATGGTCGTCTTTAGTGGCTCAGCTTTGTAGATCTGCCTTTCATTTTTTTGCCAGGGGTTAGAATGTTTCGGTGTCAACTCCTTCCAAACGACACAATGACACATAAGCTGTAATCCGTTTGAAAGCCCTATATTTTTACTTCAGATCATCAGCAACTCTTAGGCTGATAACTATAATTAATAATTTCCATAAAAAGAGACTGGGGAGCTCCTACATGATGGAGCTGGGGCCTGGAGACCCTGGAGACCCGTCGTCTGCAGACAGCTGTGCAGGAGTATTAAAGGACAGGTATCTGGCCAGCAAAACGCTTCGATCTGAGATGCTGCTGCAGCAGCTATAAACCTGCCGTTCTCTTCCATGCGCATCTTTCATGCTGTAGAAGAAAAAGGATGCCCCCCCTCCACAAGTGGGTAGGAGTGTTAAAGCCCAGCACAGTGGCTTATGCGTGTAATACTCTTTCCACACATCGCCTTTGGTTGGGGTATGAGTTCTAGGAGTTTGCATGTTCTCCCCTGTCAGGTGGGCTCCCTCCTGCACCATAAAGACCTGCAGTTAGGCTAATTGCTATCTCTAAATGTCCTGCAAGTGTGTGCCCTGCGATGGACTGGCTTCCCATCCAGGGTTTACCCCAGCCTTGGGCCTGAATAAGTGGTTAGGTGATGGACATTTGTATGGATGGTTGGATGATACGCGTAATTCCCCTCCTCTCTCTCATGAAAGAATTTAATCTCTTTCATCATCTTCGGCCAGCAACACAACAGGGGTGTAGCTGAGTCACTCCAGGCACTTTGATATTTCTTAGAGGAAGCCTGATCATGCAAAAAACATTCTGTTGTTGTCCATGCGGGAGTCCAAAGGTTCACAGGGATGCCAGGGGATCCCGGGATCAGTCAGCCTGCCTCGCAGGTTCTGCTCTGCAAAGGCACCAGGCCTGTGAACAGCCCAAACGGCATGTCCACACCACCACTCAGTTTTCAAAGCCTGCGGTCTCATCTGAAGAGAAGTCGGTTAAGGTTTTGACAGGAACAAAGAAAAAGAAAGAGAATCGGAACAGTCAAGCCAGCTGTGTGCATCCATCCCATGGGTAGCGTGACTGTCTGCTTCTCACACATCGTGTAAACATCTCACACATCATTTTTACATCATTGTTTATAGACACATGGTGTAATTCACTTACTGTTAAGCAGCTTCCCTTTCTGAGATATTTTAATTGCACCCCTTCACACAGGCCTTCTGCTTAGTGTGACATATTTACCTGCAGTTAGCAGTAACTGGTGATTTGTATACCCACCATATGACAGCTCTTAAGAATGAATACAGATTTGAATACAATACCAAATTTCTCCATTTTAATAGTTAATTAAACTATTCCAGGATTGTTCCACTTCGAATCCAAGCAACAGCTCACTCTGCTCAGATCTGGACAAAACACAGCTCACTGTTTGAGCTGCCCTTCGTGAAAAGACCATGAGCCCACACTTCTGCTATTGATTCAGATGATAAATCTCCAAAGAGGCAAAACCACCGCAGAAGCTCCTACCCCTGTACGTAGAGTTTGTGGGCATTGTTGTTTGGTCTCAGTGCAGGGCTAGGCAGCCCTGATCCTGGAGAGCCGGTACCCAGCAGGTTTTCCATCCTACCTGATGAGTTACTGTCTGCCTGAGATCAGATGTGGTTCTGCAGAGACCAGGTAGGATGGAAAACCTGCTGGGCACCGGCACTCCAGGATCCGGGCTGCCTAACCCTTGGTTAGTGAATGTTAAAGGAAAAAAAACCTAGAGTTATTTATTTTGGAGCTGTTTCTGGGGCCTTTGTTTATTAAGACTGATTTTATGACCTAATAAACCTCCGGTACCTCCCTGACCTCCTCTAATCTCTCCTTATCCTTGTTTAAGGAGGAGAACAGTCGCTTCTTTTATGTAAGAAAATTGATAAGGACAAGGTTTTGTGTTCAGCCCCAGCTCACCCTGTACGGGTTGCCTTGGCAACCTCTGCAACGAAAAAATCCTGTATAGTGAGGAGACGTGCCATCAGTATCACCAGGGAGATGGCAAGCGGGCCGAGGGCAGGGGAGCTCTCGTACTCTCAGAACCCCTCGGCCAGACAGGACATCTTGGCCAAGCAGACCTGTGGGTTTGTACTACCTGACTCCCTCATTTTTGCAGGTCACAGGCCATTTTCAGACGGTGATGTCACAAGCATACTACTGGCTCATATTCTGCATGGATACAACAGTCAGATATACTGGAAATCAAGCTACATGTTTGATTTGGACTGCCCGTATTTCTTGGTCTTATTCGGGTATATGAAATGCGCAGCTTTCCGCTCAGAAATGTGAACGGGTCTCTCTGTGTGACCTAATTTCCTCTTTAAAAACCTGCTCATAGATCCTCATCCATCTGCCCGTCTCGCCTTCCCTGCCTTTTAAGTGCTGTTGGTCCCATTTCTCCAGCTCGTGAGCATAAACCAATCTTACAGCATGCGGGCAAAGAGGTCGGCCCGTCCACTGTCCCTTCAGCATGCAAAACTAAGAGCTCGCTTAGAAAAACACACTGATGGATGATTTAGGCATCTCTCCAAGCGCTGAGCTTTGCAGAAAAAAACGTGAGGGAAACAGGGCATGATTTACTAGCGATTTAAGTCCCGTGAGAGGTGTCAGCCCGGGCCGCATCTCTCGCGCTGACGGAAACGGTACTTGGGAGAAAAATGACACGTTTCATTCCATGAAGATACGGGGTGGCATGAAGATGTGGTGGCCGTCTCATCACAACCTCGCCAAGTTTGTCCTCCATGAAAATGTGGTGGCCATCACATCATTTAGATAGATAGATAGACAGATAGACAGATAGATAGATAGAAGAGAGTTTGTAATCTATAGTAGGTATGTAAGTAGTCAGAATCCTCTCTGCAGTATGACACTGACCCTAAGCACCCTTTGAGTCAGACCTGTACCTCTGTAGCCGCTACCCCTGGCCACTTGCCCCACCTGTGGGCTCTAAAAGCCTGGGGCCGCGCTGGCGAATGGACAGACGGGGGTGGGAGGGGCTGGGGAGGAGATTACCACATGTGCATTTTCTGCCTGACTTGTTGCTTCTAAGCCGGAGAAGCGGCCGGGAGCCTGCAGTGGCAGTGTTTCTGGTGAAGTATAAATGCGGCCATTTCTAGGCTGAGGGGTGTTTTACTCAGTCATCCGCAAGCTGTGGGCTAACTGGCCGACAAGCTCGGGTTCAAAAACGCAGCATTACTATTGGTATTATTAATTAACAGACAGTAACTATACCTCTGGGGATTTTACTGTAGCTGGTTCTTCATAGATGGCGTACAACAGCAGGGCCTGTGCAGAGGTTTCTGTCACTAAGCACACTACACTACCTTGCAGTTATGCACTATTCCCTTTTTATATGGACATTAACTTTAAAGCTGAAAATTGAGTTATACTCTCTCCTAAAAACCAAAAAATGATCGATCCACACTGATTCCTCTGCTGGGGTTATTGTGTTTCACAGGGCAGGTTTTGGTTGGCCAGCACAGTCCTTGCATGTGGCTATGTAGCCAGTCACTGTGATTTGACCCATAAAAATGTGTCTGGCCTTGAGACAGGTGCTTTGTGCCATTTTGCCAGCTTGGAACTGGGCCTGGCCCATCCGGTTAGCAGCAGCATAAATCCATCCGGAACGCCAAGGGCAGAAATGCATGTTTGGGGATCTGGAAACCACTCAGAGGAGGCAAGGGGCATGCCCCCCCCCCGCCACCCCCCTGTTTCTGGCCGAGCCTCTAGAAATCAGGGGAACTTCCTCCTGGCAAGGTGCAGCACTGGAGGGTTAGGCATGAGGGGCTGTCTGTGTGATAGCTGCCCATGCTTACTGACACCCCATTCCAGTCACCCATTTTATCAGCTGCTGTCTCCTGAGCAAGAGGGCAAGGTAGAGGGCAAGGATGAGATGCTCTTATTAAACTATAATCTACAGGCGTCACTCCCAGCAGGCCGGGGGGGGGGGGGGTTTGGAGAAGCTTGTAGTCATGCTGCCCCACCCTCCACTCTCTTCTTGATGGGCTTCAATGTGCCCCCGCCCTCCCAGCAGTTTTTATCCTTGGTGTAGCAAAATCCAAAAGGCATAATGCAGGAAAATAATCCAGGACTGCCAACTCCCACGCGTGCGGAGTGGCTATCAGACTCTCACGCTCACACAAGAAATCTTACAGCAAATCTATATTATTTCATTATAAACCGAAAATTAGCTACATCATAAGCGTCGGGACAGACTATTTACAAGGTAATAAAACTGTTACATACGTGTAAATGCGTGTGCAGACTTGTCTGTAATTGAAAATCTCACTCCAGCCAGCTGACCCAAGCTGGCAGCCCTGATAACTGCAAGGATGAGCAGACCTTGTGGAGAGGGGGAAGCAGACCTTGTGGAGAGGGGGAAGCAGACCTTGTGGAGAGGGGGAAGCAGACCTTGGGGAAGCAGACCTTGGGGAAGCAGACCTTGGGGAAGCAGACCTTGTGGAGAGGGGGAAGCAGACCTTGCGGAGTAGGGGAAGCAGACCTTGTGGAGAGAGGGAAGCAGAACTTGTGGAGAGGGGGAAGCAGACCTTGGGGAAGCAGAACTTGCGGAGAGGGGGAAGCAGACCTTGCGGAGTAGGGGAAGCAGACCTTGCGGAGTAGGGGAAGCAGACCTTGTGAAGAGGGGGAAGCAGACCTTGCGGAAGCAGACCTTGGGGAAGCAGACCTTGGGGAAGCAGACCTTGTGGAGAGGGGGAAGCAGACCTTGGGGAAGCAGACCTTGTGGAGAGGGGGAAGCAAACCTTGTGGAGAAGCAGACCTTGTGGAGAGGGGGAAGCAGACCTTGTGGAGAAGCAGACCTTGTGGAGAGGGGGAAGCAGACTTTGGGGAAGCAGACCTTGTGGAGAGGGGGAAGCAGACCTTGTGGAGAGAGGGAAGATGTCAGGCAGCAGAGAGAAAGAGCAGGTGGGGCGGGATTTCAGAAGGTTTCAGTGGAAGACAGAAACAGTATCTAGTAGACCTGGCGATGGCACACGCACCCGAAGGCTGGTCGGGAACCAGAGGAATATGCACCGGGTACCGTTTGTGTTGTCATGAAACTGGTTGCTATTGAGGATTAACAGGCCTGTATTACCGTCTCCAAAAATGAAAAGCGAGGAAGTTAAACCTCAAAGCTGCTCCTATGGTGCAGTGATGGCGGGAAATTTCTTGGTTTGAAGGGAGAAAGGCAGAGCTAATCTCTACCGAAGTGAGAGTCTTGAGGGAAAGCCAGTCACATGGGGGGCGGAGCCTATGGGCACAAGGCAGGGAACGACCCAGGATGGGGCACCGGCCCATCGCAGGGCACACTCACACAGGCACACCTACGGGCAATTTGGTAATGCCAATTTACCTCAGCATGTTTCTGAACTGTGTCGGGAAACCAGAGCACCAGGAGGAAACCCCACGGGGAGAACATGCACACTCCACACCCATGGAACTGTGGCAGAGACTCAAACCCTGGCCCCAGAGGTGTGAAGCAACAGTGTGCTAACCACTTCAACACCATACTACCTCTCTTCAGGAGTACCATTTCCC
Source organism: Petrocephalus sullivani (assembly GCA_026780845.1). Lineage (NCBI taxonomy): Eukaryota > Metazoa > Chordata > Actinopteri > Osteoglossiformes > Mormyridae > Petrocephalus > Petrocephalus sullivani. Next base: position 582,744 of record JAODKM010000073.1, on the reverse strand, counting down.
AAAAATGGATGCAATGGATAAATATATACAGTCGGACCTCGCTAAGTTGACCCTCCTTAAGACGAAAACCTCCCTATGTCGAATTACTCGTTAGTCCCCGGCCGGATTCCCATAAGACCAATGTATTTTAGACCTCCTCAACTCGAAAACGTTTCGGCTCCCAACCTCCGTAAGTCGAATTTCCTATGGCCTTCGGGTTATTATTCTGAGGCTACATTTCAGAACGCGTGGTCCGGAAAACCAAGAAAAGGGACGCAAAG
>JAODKM010000073.1:545255-562494 GCA_026780845.1 Petrocephalus sullivani | reverse complement strand
CTGTCCTGCTGTCTATCCCATCAACTCTGTCCCATGGTCTCTGTCCCACTGTTTGTCCCACGGTCTCTGTCCTGCTGTCGATCCCATCGACTCTGTCCCATGGTCTCTGTCTTGCTGTCTATTCCATCGAATCTGTCCCATGGTCTCTGTCCTGCTGTCTATCCCATCAACTCTGTCCCATGGTCTCTGTCCCACTGTTTGTCCCACGGTCTCTGTCCTGCTGCCTATTCCATCGACTCTGTCCCATGGTCTCTGTCCCGCTGTTTGTCCCACGGTCTCTGTCCTGCTGTCTGTCCCATCAACTCTGTCCCATGGTCTCTGTCACGCTGTTTGTCCTGCTGTCTCTGTCCGACAGTCTCCATCCCACTGTCTCTGCCCAACTGTTTTGACAGACCTCCACCTTATAAGCTTTAATATTCATATTTACATATTCATTACATGTGAATATGTACATTACATGTACATATCCATCACATAAACATATGAACATATGATCATATGATTATAATGTATGCTGTGATCATGTAATGTTTGTTATTAATGTATATTATTATTGTATATTAAAGCCGCTGAGGTATACATACATGTATTGTTCTATGAATGCATGATGAAGGTGCACTGAATGTACTATGAAACCATTATAATTGCATTATGAAGGCGCAGTTAATGCAAAGTGTTACCCAGTTATGGAGAAAATTTCCTCCAATAAATCCAAGCTGTTGGCCACAGGATTCCTTGCTGCTTTGCTAGTAAAGGATAAAAGGATGCAATACCATATTACCAACGTGTGCAGCATTTGAGAAAGTCCAGTATTAAAAAGGGAGATGCTAGATAAATAGCACTGAGGAAATTATAAACATAACAGTTATTTAGGTGTAATTGTGGGACTGGGAGTTTTTGAATAAATTCTCCACATTTGCACAATAACCCCTAAACATTGCAACCAGATGCACAGGAATCCTCAGTGTAATTGACACTGTGCTTGTTACAGATTACTGACTACAAGGGCATTGGTGCCATTCCAGGACAAAAAAAACTTCAAGCAGGTCGTTGGCATTTTGCCAATCAATTTAAGTAGGCATGTGCCTACCCAATATTTCTCAAAAATATAACATATAAATGAATTAGTCAACCTATAATGGGCCTACATTTACTGTGAATAGCACGTCATTAAATCTGCAGTAAACTGCAGTCAGGGTAATCTGGCCAATGAGTGAGCTCCCTCCGTCAGATGGCATCTCTTAATCCCCGCCCCCATCCCTCATCATTCCCTGGGTAATCTGGCCAATGAGTGAGCTCCCACCGTCAGATGGCATCTCTTAATCCTCGCCCCCATCCCTCATCATTCCCAGGGTAATCTGGCCAATGAGAGAGCTCCCTCCGTCAGACGGCATTTCTTAATCCCCGCCCCCATCCCTCATCATTCCTGTCTTCCACCTATAACTCTGCACATCATTAACAGGTTGTGACATTCACGGCTCAAATCTCAGCGGCAGTAAACAAGATTAGCTGGACATGTTTGTAAGTATTATAATTACATAAAGTTCCAAGAACATTAATATCTACATATGTGTATTGTGGGTGAATTTATTTTTAAAATAATGTGGGCCAGAACAAAATGTTTGTAATAATTTTATTTCTGTTACATTGTTTGGCCACCTTAACAACAGTGTGGATGAATACGCAGTCGATATTTTAATGAATATTGTTCACGACATTTGATACTGATAGTTTCTGAAGGGGAGCTGCAGTTAAGCAAGAGCTAAATATACTGCATGCATCCCGGTATATGCAGCATGTTTTTATGGTGCTGATCTTTGGTTTAACATGCCCTTGGCAGCAGTCACAGTCCTGCTTTCATCATGCTTCTCCAACAGTCACCTCATCCCAGAGTCTTCAAATCATCCCTGACAGACACCACGAGAACACAAAGCACAGATGTGTCAGGTCATAATCAGACACTGGTTAAATTTAACCAAATATCATTCGGTAATCCCTCCGAGGATTGGGAACCGAGTGTGATGGAGGGGTTTGCGTTTTTTAATGATTCTCAGAACTATGTCGTCTGGAGATTTTGTTCCTGGTTGGTCCTCCCCTGCAGGTCTGTAGGGAAAAGCCAAACAAAGAATGATTCTCACAAAGACCGCCTGTAAAATGTAGCAAGAAGAATGATTGTACCCTGTAGGGTTAGGGGGTGGTGTTAACTGTGAGTGCCTGGTAGCCAGATTGCTCAAGTGTGAAACAGCTACATGGAGCCATCTTGCGGACTCACCACTAAAAAAGGGGGAGGTGCGGGGGGGGGCCCAGACAGGTCAGACCTCGGGAAGGGACACGGCCTTCGGGAACATGGAAGTTTGCCTCTCTGGTGGGGAAGGAGCCTCGGATAGTGTGGGAGATACAATGGATTCAGCCAGACACAGTCGGCCTGGCAGTGGGCTCGGGAACCAAAGCTCTTCAGTGGGGGTTAGAGTGCCTCCTACTGTGTGTTGAAAGACCTCATGCAATGTAGGCATACTCACATGTCACAGGGCTACTCAGCTTTGGCAAGACAGTTAGCCTGAGTTGTAGAGAGGAAACCTCACTAAGCTGCAGTTTGGAGCACCACATGACCCTTGAAGTTGACAATATGGAGTATTTTGCTGAAAGCTCATGAGTACTATAGCAAGGTAGAGTTACATCTCAGTGGAAGCATGCTTGAATCAGAGAATCCGATTGCTTATCACAGAATCTGTACTGAAAAAAACGCTGAAAGAGTTTAAAATGACCCATGGTACATTTTTCACTAACGCTGTTCTGTGTTAGGTTGTGGGTAAGCTAAGCTAAACTGAAGCTAAACTGAAGCTAAACTGAAGTCTTCAGTTGAGATTTAAAGACTGAGACCAATTTGGCAATCTGAACATAGGCTGGCATAACAACAGGGATTATGACAAACAAAGAATACTTTAGGAAATAATTGTAAAAAAATAATAATTGTAAAAAACTGTGAGGTGGAATTAAATGTATAATGATTATAAATGATTAAATCTATGGGGAATCTCTGCATGTTTTCGTCACTCTCCCTGTCTCACAGATGCATGTATTTGCTGTGCAGTGGTTTGACTAAATGAAAATGTGTTCTTCTGGGCTCAATCTTCTTTAAAATACAAGTTTTATGCTAAATGGAAACCAAAATGCTGCACACTTTCTCCTTAGCTGATTACTGTGCAGGGTGAAAGCATGTAAGTCACTTCCAGTGTGGAATCAAAAGCTTGGTATTTTAAGAGTAAAATTAACAGTGAAACTGAATAAAAACGAAAACTAGAAGTGTTCATAAAATAAAAAGGACACTAAAACTATTTGTACACTCTTACAAGAAACTGAAATTGAACTAAAACTGAAACCAAAATGGAAAACTAATGTAAACTTAAACTGCAATAGGCCTTGTGCCAACATGCAAACTCCATACACATGGAGCTATGGCAGAGACTCAAACCCTGGCCTCAGATGTGTGAGGCAACAGTGCTGACTACTGTACCACCTTGCAACCCATGATGAGGGTGACTGCTCAAATTGAGGTTCGACCCATATACCCAAAACACTAGTCATTCCACACACAGCCCTGTTATAGCCTTAGGGATGTAAATGCGGCAAAGCTCAGGACAGCATGTTTCGAGTCACATGGCTCTTAGACACAATGATATATGCCACATCTGTAAATATACGTGTCCTCTGCAAGCATATAATGGAAAGCTCAGGCTCCAAGCTCTCAGAAGTACTGCTCTTCAACTGATGGAGGCCAGTCAGCAGAGCAACCAGGGACATGGGAGGGGCAGGGACAGGGGGCGGGGGGGGGGGGGGGGCGGCGCGGGCGGGGGGACCGGCCTGTGGTGGACGGGCGGGTGGTCTCCTGAATCAAAATGCCAGTGCTGACAGATAGCATTGGCACATCCAAATACGAAGCCAGCTCTGGTTAAGGGAGAAGGAAGAAATTGATGAATCGCAAACAGGCAGGCAGCTCTGTCAGATATATTGGCACGTAAGTGAGGCCTCCTGTCCAGAAGCAGAAGATAATTTGTCTTAATCTCGCAACGTTAATTGCAGTTAGATACCACGTAGGGAGAAATGCAGCTTATTAGTGTGATTTTATAGAAGCAAAACAAAAAAAACTCTTGGGATATGAGAATGTGAACCTGCCCTTTTGTAAATACCTATGGACACAAAGCAAGGGAAGGCAGTGGCAGGACATGGAGGGATAGTCCATCCATCAGGGTTGGGGCTAGACTCATAAGAAGGGAACTAGAAAAGCATCAAGGAGTTCATGGGTGGTCTTCTAGCAGGAGTGGAGCAAGTGCAGTGCAAGTAGTTTCTCTGAATAGAGCAACACCAGTGAAGTCCTGCTTCAGCTGGTCTAAACTTGTCTCTTTTTGACTTCTATTGACAGAGCTAGCCTGCTGCATCAACTAATTTATCGGACAGAAATGATGGTACTTAATTACTCTAACTTGCGTAGGGGAAACGTGAGTGATTCGATGCCATGACTCCTGGTTTGTACCTGGTTTCTCACATGAACACGTTGGCTACAGCACTAGGGCCTTCAGATCACTGATCACGTCCCTTCCATGTTAGTTAGCATGTGGATAGTTGCTATGGATGATCGCTGGCTTGATGGTTTCGCCACCCCCTTGGAATGGAGCTCCATGCCTAGTGGAGAGTCCCGATTGTGCAGTGACCCCCTCCTCACCTCGCACACGTTTGTTTAATAGACTGCCCCCTCCTCCTCATCCCCCCCAACGCATAGACCAGTGTCAGAGTGCAGCAGCTGCTGAAGAAGCCTCCAGAGAACAGTCACGCTGAATGCTTTCTCAGTATTCTCTACCACTGCAGCCTCTTCTCAGTGTGGACCTTGGGGTGACTGCTGATGGAGTACCTGAATACATTTGAAGCCGCCGGACCTCCTGTGTCTCTCAGCAGAGCTTATGTACACGGTGGAGCTGGCGGGGGGCCTGGGCGCCATCTTCCTGCTGCTCGTCTGCCTGGTCACCCTCTACAAGTGCTACAGGATCGAGCTCATGCTCTTCTACAGGAATCACTTTGGCAGCGACGACGTGGACGGTGGTGAGTCTCCGTCACCCTCTAGCTGCCTGCTGAGCTCACCCAGTGCTGTCAAGCTGAGCTTCCTCGAGAAGGATCAGTTTGTGGCATTTGTAGGGAGTGTTTATTTAGATTCATTAACTTAACCCATGCGGTTATCCCAAAGGACTTCAAGTTTTACCAAGTTTGGCACCCAGATATGTTGGAACCATTTAGGTTAAATACTTTAAATTCAAGCAGTATGTCGCTCAAAAGTACAACTCCAGGGCCCCTCCGGGGCTTCAACCATCAGCTATAATACAGTTGGATATTTTCAGGTATGCCCCCTAACAATATGGAATAATTTAGAGTGGACAAAGCTGCACCCCAGTCTCACTAATGGTTCTGACTTGTGGCAGCCAAGGCACATTGACTAAGAGCAGTGTCTCCCTATCCGGTCCTCGCAGACCCGCAGACTGTCTGCGTTTTTGCTCCCTCCCTGCTCCCAGTAAGAGGGAGCAAAAAAGTGGACCATCTCGGGGTCTCTGAGGACCGGGTTGGGAAACACTGGCTAAGAGGATTAGGGGGGTCACATGGTGCCGAGTGGCGTGGCAGCCAATCAAAATGCTGGGCCGGCAGCTTCTGTTTCCCCTCACAACTCAAGGACAACCAGACCCACTTAACAAGGCATGGAGTGAAATGTCATTTCAAAGCCAGTTTGATTTCAAAAACACTTTATTGGTTTCACTCCTTTAGTCAGCAGTGCAAGTAGCTGTTTTGGGTTATACACTAGGGGAGCGGTAGGGAAGGCCGACTGATTTACAAAGAGCAGTGATCTTCAGACTAGACTTGAATTCTGTTTATTTTCCACTTTGTGAATTTGGGACACATCACAATCTCTGTTCATCCCTTGTTACATTTGAACTCTAGAATATAGATGTTTTCTCTGATTCCACCCGCAAAGGAAGCCCCTGAAAGCTGAATGCACATTAAGGAATCTGACATTGAAATTTATGTGTGACGCATCAAAATTTAGGTCTGGCTTGAGATTGAAAAGACCAACTATTCCTGGAGTCACAGCAAGATTCAAAAACCGTCTGATGAGGCTAGTGACATAGACCTGTTTCAGGAGGAAGACGGGGGGGGGGTGTTTATTTGAAGAGCATTTGAGAGTGGCACTGTCAGAATTTGGGCGGTGACACCTCAGTAGCCAATAAGCCAAAGTTTTCTTATTACCAGCTGTTTTGGGCAGAGGCCTTGCAGCGGTTATCTAAAATAATTGATGGTTCCCAGGCAGATTAAAGACGGGAAGGGGAGACCACTTCTGGAGGCTGAATCTTGAGCCCTCCACTTAGCAAGTATGAGCCTTGGCCTCTCTTAATTGCATCAAATGAGTATCGGGTTTTCACTTTGCTTCTTCTCTAAGGTCCTCAGGGACCTATGGGTGCTCCATGTTTTTGCACCTTCCCAGCTCCCTGCCCGACGGTCCCCATTTTTGCAAAAACATGGACTGTCTGTGGGCCCCCGAGGACTGGATTGGGAAACACTGCTCTAAGGGGACTGGCTTCATTAAGCTTCCAGGCCCAGCCCGGGCACCAGTGGGCCTGGAATACTGCACCAAAGCCCAGTATTAACTAGCAGACACTCTCCCTTTAAACCTTCCCCTTAATACCTTTGAGCTTGGCTCCCATTGGCTTTTTCCTTCCATTTCTAAAAACAACAGGGATTCCAGTTCAGGTTGTGGATGTTCAGAAGGTTCAGTGGATACATACAGGTATTATATTATATTGTATATTATAATGTAGCATATTAGGAGCACAACCGTACATTTCTCATAGGTTCCATGGTAGGATCCATATAGGCCTACAGCAGCTTTGGGCATTGGCTTTATTGGCGGGCTATCCTGTTTTTTGTAAACACTTACTGTGATGCTCCCTCTTTTCTGTTGGATGACCTAAATGTACCTAGTAGAAGTTTAACACAGAAGCCAACTATGGGTCCCCAAACTGCCCAATTCTGCAAGGGCTGTGAATTCTCAGAGGACCGAGGTTCTCGAAGATATTATTTGTGTTATATATTCCATTTCGTCTCATCTGAAACCAAGCCTGCCTCACAGATCGGTGATTCATCGCCACAGTAACAGTTTTCTCCCTGCCTCTTTTCTGCTTAGCTGAACAGGAGTGTGATTTCTCGCCCAGGCAGGTGATAAGGCGGACGCTCTGCGCCACCTCCCGTCTCGAGTGTCTTTCGGGTCATGGAGGACTGAGGTGTCGTCATTCTGTCAGGGCCCAGTGCTAATGGTGCCAGCAGTGTGTCTCATTTTCAGTCACTTTCCCGTAATCACGCTGGACTGAAGGCTGAGCCGTAATTTCTTACACAGGAAATAAGTTGCTAAATTTGAAACTTCCTTTCAAGGTTATCAAGCTTCAGATCCTCTTTGCACTTTAGTGCTTTCCGAAGAAGCACACACTTCTTTTGGAATGAGTTATGTGAGTTATGTCAGTCAGATTTTATGTCATGATTCTGATCATAATCTTGCTGGGTTTGATCTCTGGCCATAGCTGCTGCAGGATGTCAGAACAAGTTGCTCATGTCATGGTTCCAAGCCTGAGCTCTGTGATTGGTGCACTTAGGGAAAGAGGCGGAGCCTTGCTGTATTGGAGAGCCATTGCTTTTGTTTTACACTACCTACTCTCCGCTTCGTCTCGTGGAATTTTCCTTTGGGAACACAAGCCGGCCATCACAGGGAAACACACAGTAAGGACATCATCAAGCACCACAGTGAGGTCATCACTGAGGGCCACAGTGAGGTCCCGACAGTGATGATGATGCTCGTGTCCAGCTCCCACGCACACACCACCCTGCTGGATACCACCTGCCGCCCTAATTCACCACAGAGCACACACATCTGATTACATTTAGCATGGCCAACTCTGATTCCACACTTATTTGTTTGCTGAGTACGTGCAAAGCCTTTTTTCTGAATCTTTCCTTCCTGTTTTGGGGAAATAGGATGAGCACTGAAAATGAACTGAGATAGATTAATTCCCACCTGAGTGCCGCCTTTGTTTCCCTGCACATCTCAGAAAATAAACTACTATCATATTATTCACTGTGTGGCATATAATCAATTAAGCTTTAACTGTAAAAACCGCCGTGTGCTTACGCCCTGCACACCTTACGGGGTCCTCAGCTATGCCTGCCTGAGGGCAGGATGTTTCCCGCTCAGTAATTAAAGTAACAATGTTCCTTTCGTATTAAATGTCTAAATCACATCTGCAAAAAGATGCCTTAGGAGCTGGATGCAGTCAGACCACTTGCTTCCTCCCGGCCGGACTCCGGCTCTCGATTTGCCGTGATTGGCTGCTCAGCTCACTGTTGATACATTTCTCTGCTTTTATTAAATCCAGACCAAGATTTTGTTTCAACCAACCAGTCGAGTACTCTGTGACTGTGCCTCCTTAGGCTCTGCGGCAATCTTGGTCTGGATTTGTACTTTCCGCACCTGAACTTTCTCTCCAGCTCAATTGTTTAACTTGCACCTCGGCCTGAGCAGATAAGGTGTGCCTGAAAAGACAGGGACAGGAGAGGCAGAAAATCGCTCATGGTCTGTGTTCTTCATAATGAGTCTTTTCTCTTGTTAGCGCTGATTTTAAAGGGACAGTTCACCCCAAAACTGAAAAAGATATATTTTTGGGGGGGCTTTAGTACTATCTATCCATCTAGGTTGTTCTGCTGGGAGTTGCCTAGTTTTGGAGATATCGGCTGTAGAAATGTCCCTAGATGGTTAGATGGCACAAATCCTTTTTCAGTTTTGGGGTGAACTGCCTCTTTAAGCACAGAAATAGACTCAGAATTTAATATTTTTCCTGAGTAATGGTTAAAGTCATGCCCATATGGTCGGCAATATGAACTTAGAGAGTACCATGTTGTCGTACCCTTGAGCAATGTGCTTGACCTGAATTGCTTCATTTATTGCTTTAACAGCTGAAGAGTGAAGCTGTTATAGAATTATCAACCTCTGTCATTATCCTATAATCTGGTTTATTAAAGGCCTGGTTTATGGATCTGAAGAGAGGAAATTGCGAGAGGATCACTGTGGGTCCATTTTTGTCTGAGTGGCATTAAATGAGATGTTTACAATCTCATTTAACGCCACTCGAATCAGGAGCGCCATGCATATTAGTTCTTATGGTGTTTTGGATTGAATAGCTCTCCTGTTAGGTTCTTACGGTGTTGGTGATGTATAGTATAGCTCTTGCTCCAATCCTGACTGGTCTCTCATTGGAAGCTCAGCCTAGCAGCCCTAGCCTAAGTTAGCTTCCTGACAACCATATGCTTGTGATCTGTTATGTACCTCACTTTCACGTTGTCTTGAACACAAGCATCTGCTGAATGAATAATTGTGAATGCTAAATGGGATTTTGGCTGCAGCTCTGGTATATTAGATGGCAGCTGTGGTACTGCTCTTCCCAGAAAATGTAGCAGATTCAGGTGTGTTCTCAGCACCTTGTAATGATGGAGTGTGTCATGGTTGTTCTCATCAGAAAACAAGGACTACGATGCTTATCTATCCTACACCAAAGTGGACCCTGACCAGTGGAACCAGGAGACTCGGGAAGAGGAGCGCTTTGCACTAGAGATTCTGCCCGACGTCCTGGAAAAGCATTATGGGTATAAACTCTTCATTCCAGACAGGGACTTGATCCCAACAGGAAGTAAGTACCACCCGGATGCCTGTGGCACGTGTCTCACGGCTGTTGACTGGGATGCAGAGGTCACTGTGTGTCCAGCTTGCGTTGTGATGCTGAAGCAGATAGCATGCAACATCGCAGTTTGCCACAGTGCAATGTGTCACCATTTACAGCTAGTTAGCCAAGCTGTTCGGCTCTAAAATTACCAAGCACGTCTGTGTTCCACTGTACTGTTCAGTGAAGTTTCTTATGTTACATGAGCTGGGCATCTATTGATAAACGTGTTTAAGAGAATCCTCCTGGAGCGAAATTTAGTGACTATGAGCAAGTTGATATTTTGACATCACAGTTTTAAACGTCCAGTAGCCTTTGAGTACCAGTGTATATCCATTTTGGAGGAAGTGATATCTGTGATTGAGCTCTTTGCCATATGAATGGTGCTCGTGTCGCGTTGTGATGTGTACCCCTGTCCGGCATGCCATCTCCATGCACTCAGCATGCATCTGTTGGTGTCCATGGCATCATCTTCATTTGGCATGAAAGTTCAACATATGTTAATCACCTCACTGCCCGCTCCCTGGTTGTGGCATTACGAGGTATAATCTGGCGTAAAATATTAAATCCATAATCAGGATGTGGTCATTTGTCGATGTGCACATTCTGCTACATGATTTCTGTTATGAATAAATTCACAAATGCTTACATATGCAGTTTCCTATAATGATGTATAGATGTTTCTTGCACAGAACCAGAACCCTTGTTCCTTTGTGTTCAATTACTGTGTGCATTTCAATAGAGTGCGTTTCACCATCCATTAGAAGATATTTGGCAAAAATAGAATCCAAGATAGGAATGTTTATAAGTCTTTCCACTTTGAAGCTTTGTGATAAAACCCAAGATGACCTTAGGAGTGAGCTGTCCATTTTCACGACTGTTTCACCATCAGCAATTGCGGTGCCTTTCCTGTTCCTGCCCTTGTTACCCTGCCTGTCGATGTTCTTCCGTCCTCCTTAACGTTCCACACCACCCGATGCAATGTAGATCATCATTTCTGTGGCTGTCCACTGTTGTTCTTTTATCCTCAGAGGACTGTTAGGTTATAATATGGGACGTGGGGCTGCTGATGTAGATATAATATCATCACAGGTCACAGTTTAGCTATCACGTTACAGTCTTCATTTGCATAAACTGCCCAAAGTTACACGCACACTTATTACTGGCTTCCTATCTCACCCAGAAGACCTGCAAGATGGGAATAATTAGGACTAATATAATTGTCCAAATTCATAAGTATATTTTTGTAGTTCGTTAAGGGATTGCATGGCACATATTACAGGGTAGCAGAGTTTCCATAGCTCCAGGTCCCATATTAAACTGGAATAACCTGGTCATGTTGAAAAAGAGGGTGAAGGTGGGGAGAAACATGGGGCCCGAAACGGCAGGTTCTGCTGCTGTTCCGCGTCTCCTGCTTCTTCTTGGAGACCATTCTGCAACCTCCTGATACCAGTTTGAATGTTGAAATATTTATGTTTAGGTTTCAGCAATGATCATTTCCAGGATGACACAGGACTCGTTAGAGGTACTCATTCCAAACCTTCTCCACTTATGTCAGCAACCATAATGTTCTCCATCCACAGACAAATACCCTTAAAAGACAGTTCACTCTGCTTAAAGGGGGTTGGGTGAGTCTTTCTATTCATGTTGTACGGAATTAGGTCCAATCAGACAGTAGGTGAGAAGATTTGCTTTGTTTTACCACGATGGCCTCCTTCTCAGTTCTCTTGCCAACTGAGTCCTTCTGTGCGTAAAGCAGGTACGCCCTTTGTACAGAGCTGAGGCACCACCTAATCCTAGCAGACAGAGAGGGCGGAGATGTAGCGAGCGACAGAGAGGGGGTCAGGGCGCTCCGAAGGCGTTAAACGCCGAGACGTGGCAGGATGCCGCTTCCCGGAGGAGGAAGCCTCTGTTTGATGTCCCCTTTGAAAGCGAGGTTCAGTGGCCGTGCTTTTAGGCCCATTAAAGAGAAAGCGAAATGCCATTGTGTTCAGCATGGGATGGGTCCAGCCAGCGCTAAAAGCCTCCCGGCAGCGCCAGGCTTGGGCTGCTGCATCAAGAGAGTGGCTGTTAGTAGGGCTGTTTCAGTACTCCTGTAGAATCATTTCAGTCACATGATGAATATGTCATGCTTGCTTATCAACTGAAATGTTATGTCGGGCATTGAGTCGTTTTATTTAAATGGTAAGTATCCAAAACATGCAGTGGTGATGTTTTTATTACTTGCTGATTCTTCAGTGGAGGGATTTTAGTTAGATGCTGAGATTTCAGTTGGGGCTGTTTCAGTTTAGGTGCTATTTCAGGGCACAACTACAGGAGTTATCCTTTTTCTCCCTACCAGAAGTCTGATGTGTTGGAGAGCAGGTAGAGTGATTTTACCCTCCCCTGCCTAATTAGTTTCAGAAATTGCTGATGTTTAGTTTTTACTCTAAAGTAGCACACTTATAGTTTAAATAGTCTTGGATCGTTTTTTTTAGTAGTTGTTTGATTTTGCGTTTGTCTGTCTGTGTCATGACCCCTGCTTTTCCCATTCTCTGCTTTTCAACCTTGGCTTTTATATGGAAAGTTGGGAATCTAACCTCCACATTTGCATTTTCAAGCACTGAAGAATATCAACACATGCCAGCAGAATTTGTTAGAGGAATAGTGTGAAATAGTAGTTTCTGAAATAATATTTATAGCAGAAACTTGTCATATTAACTGTCAAGTAAAGAGTTGTTTTGATCTGAAAACCATAAAAAGACTCTCGATGTTGATCAGTGATTCTCAAGCCTGGTCATACTGGGGCTCATGTGTGGAACTTTACCACCTCTCTGACAACCTCTGTTTGAGAGACTAGGCCAAGACATGTCAGTTTATTGTGTAAACTGGTTCAGTAGGTTGTTCAGTAGGGGCAGAGTGTGGCTCAGTGGGTTAAGCTCCGTACCTGTGATCGGAAGGTCGCCGGTTCAAGCATACCTGTGGGTCCTTGAGCAAGGTCCTTAACCCCCAGCTCCTTGGGCGCTGCACAAGGTGGCTGCCCTTCCTACCAAGCTTGTTCTCATGGTGAGCAAGGTTGGGGGAGGTGAAAGAAGAATTGGCCCATGGGGCTACATAAAGTACCAATAATTATTATTAAGCACTCAACTGGGCTGAAGAATCTGCACAAACTTCAGGTCACCAGAGCCAGTGTTGAGAACCACAGGTCTTAAGAAAGTTGCGTGGAGATTTGGTCCAGAGCCTTACTCACACGTCACCCCATCTCTGTTTGATGGCCGATCCACAGCCTACATCGAAGACGTGGCGCGGTGCGTCGACCAGAGCAAGCGGCTCATCATCGTCATGACGCCCACCTACGTGGTGCGGCGAGGCTGGAGCATCTTCGAGCTGGAGACGCGCCTGAGGAACATGCTGGCGACGGGCGAGGTCAAGGTGATCCTGATCGAGTGTGCCGAGCTGCGCGGCATCATGAACTATCAGGAGGTGGAGGCCCTCAAACACACCATCAAGATGCTCTCTGTCATCAAATGGCGGGGTCCCCAGAGCAGCAAGCTCAGCTCCAAGTTCTGGAAACACTTGCGGTACGAGATGCCCTTCAAGCGTCCGCGGCCCGTCGCCTCTCACGAGCAGGCGCTTGAGGCGGGCGAGCCGGGCCCCTTCAGCGAGCTGCAGACAGTCTCTGCCATCTCCATGGCGGCTGCCACCTCTACCGCCATGGCAACGGCGCATCCAGAGCTGCGCTCCACCTTCCACAACACCTACCACACCCAGATGCGGCAGAAACATTACTACCGGAGCTACGAGTATGACGTCCCCGCAGGGGGAACGCTGCCTGCTCTCTCTTCGCTGGGCAGCCAGCACACGTACTGCAACATCCCCATGACTCTGCTGAACGGTCAGAGGCCGCAGACCAAGTCGCCGCGCAAGCCCAGCCTGGAAGAGGCGCACGCCAACAACGCCATGCTCCCGCTGTTGCCGCGGGAGACCAGCATATCGAGTGTCATCTGGTGACGTAGACTGGGGAGTAGTGGCCAGGGAATCCGACTTTCACCAGGACCGTGGCCTGAGCGACAGTCTTGGTCAGACTGGCTCCACAGGGATTAAAGAAAAAAAAAAGAAAAAGTAAAACAAACAAAAAAAAAACAGCAAAAATAAATGGCGTTCGGAAAAAAAAATCAGAAATGAGAGAACACCCACACATTTTTTTCCACACGCACTCACCTACACACATGAGGAAAACAGGGTCTTGTATATATTTCCAGTTTCTTTGTAGCATCCGTGTCTTCCTGTTTCTTTCGCGTTTACCCTCCTCCGTTTCTGCTGCTTCCGTCTATTTTGATTTTCTTTGCTCTCCTCATCCAATCTTCCGCACAGATCTTTGCTTTTTGTATCTAATTTCACTCTGGGAAACAGAAAGCAGGTTTGTGGAGTATTGAACTGGACTGTAGTCTTTATTTTCCCATGTTTCTTGACTTAGTGTAGTTAAAAAGATTTTTTTTTGTTAACATTTTCGGGGAATACTTGGACGCGGCAATGTTTTATTCGAAGGAGCAACATCCTTTTTTGTTGGCCGATGTAAAGGGTGTAACACTCGTTTCCAGAGGGTATTAAAAAAAACTCTAGATTATGCAAAAAGTTCTGACACTTGACAGTAATATTTCCTCCTGAAAGAACAGGGAGAGGCAATTAGTGAGTGGTGCTAGATTCTCTCAAACCGATGGTGTGTATTTGAGCTGTAGCTCTCTAAAAAAACATAATATTTTCTATTTTAAAAAAACAGCCTTGCTGTTTAGGTTGATAGTGAAATGTCTCACCTTAAAATATTCTGTAGATTATTTTAAAAAAAGGAGTATATTTTTATAACAAAAAGAATTTGCTTGGTAAGTCATACTTCACATCTCATTCTGCGTGAGTGAGCGGGGGGCGCAGACATGTACATGAGAGTTCTGTACTACATGGTTCCTGGATTGCCAACAAAGTGGATTTTGAATCCTTCACTAAATATTTTCATTATTATTTATGATAAAAGAAATATTGCATTTTTGTTGGTTTTGTCAAGTTCTTGAGATTTTGATCCTAAGGATGATTTTTCCACGTTAAATCATGTTTAGGGGACAAAAAAAAAGTTAAGTTATGTGTTGAAAGACATTTTTAATTACCTATGAAGGTGTAATTTCTGAGTATGCATAGCAACTAGATATGTATTCTATATATAAATATATATATATATAAAACGCAATTCACACTTTGAAAGAAAATGGCTATCTTTACAGAAACACAGTCATGATGAATTACCCACCATTCCTCACTACACATCCTTGATGTCTCTTTAGTGCCTCCCTATTCCATCTACAACATATCTTGTCTGTAAAGTGTGTTAATGCACTCTCTCGCCTCCTGCCTGTTAGGGGTGGTACTGCAGCCACCTGCTTTGAAAAGTCCCTATTTTGTCTTGTGGCTGTTCGCTCCATAACTCCCAGGTAAGAAGAGGTAGGCATTTACCTCAGTATGTCCAAAAAAGTGGAGTAACCCCTTGCACATCTGACTGCCTCAGGACTGGTTAAATGAAAAGTCAGGTTATTGAGTCATGTTCAGCTAGTAAAATGGAGGAACATCACAGATGCACATACATTGCCTTGATCTCACTTTTCCAAAATTTCTACCTTTCAATTTCCAGATTAAACCAAATCACAACTAACTTTTTATGATTTATATAACATGTAAATAAAACATAACGTCATCAATGCAGTTAGAAAAAAATCAAAGATGATGTTCCTAATCAGACATATACTACTATGTTTTAATTTTGACAGATCAGTAGAAAGGTCCCTTTTAGTGTAGATGAAAGTCCCTTCAGATACTAAAATCATCCTCACAGTTTTTAAATACAGTGTCTCTAGGGCATGAAATTACATGCCGGTCCCCAAATTTGTAGTGATAAATGCAATAACTGAAAATAAACAGCTGGGGAAGAGACAAGAAGTGATTTTTAATGCAAGGGATAACTGCAGATAGCTGTGTTTAAGTAACAAAGTCGCTTCAGTGCTTTTAGCAAGTTGGCCTGAACCTTAGTTCCCATGTGACCGATGGATTTTTGAACTCTGCAATTCCTTTTTTCCGAACATCAGTTTTCAAGGAACAAATGTATCTCATTTTACAACGCCACTGGGCCACAGGTGTTGTTCCACAAAACTTTGGTTCTTTCAAGCCCGAAGATGTGCTGCTTTCCTGCCGTTGCATCATGGGTAAGTATTAAGGGCACAAACTGAAACAAGAGATTGCAAACCCACTCCAGATTTATTTCCTGTTTATTTTGTAACATAAACAGCATTTTAAATTACGATGGCTGGGTTTTATGTAAGAGACTGGTTAAATTAAATGAATGTAAGATACAGACAAGAATTATGCAACACAATCAATCAATGGGACAGGTAACAGTAGGGGTTGTGTTGGTCTAAAGCCAAATTAATCTTCTCCTAATGTCTATCGCTAATAAATGTAATGATTCAAACGGTCAGTGCTGTTTTCCGTAGATCAGTTGGAGGCTGGGTAAAGATACTTTCCAAGCTGTGGAGATTTCGTAATTATGCTGAAAATTACTAGCAGATCAGTCCATGGGCTGAGGGAAAAGACCAACACGACGTTTCTTTTCACTGTATTTGTTTTATTAGACATTGTATGTGTATATATATATATATAACTGAAAGTGGAAAATACTATGAAGACAATCTTGCCACGTTCATAAAACCAATGTTTGCATTTTCCAAGTGAGTGGCGAATTGTTTTATGAACATTTGTAATAAATAACACATAGCACAGACCTACTCCAGGCACTTTCGCGCTCTGAGACTAAAGGTTAAGATTCTCTTTGTCTCTCGTTTTTCCGTTTGTTCGTTTTTTTTTCTTTGATTTTTTTTCTTTTTTTACTCTGTACTTGCAATGTTAATTGAAGGAATACTATTATTAATAATAATAATAAAAACCAAATTTAATAATTGGTTTATTTATTGGTTGATTTAATCCCCCCGAAATGAAGCCAGAGAGGAGAAGATGGTAGGATTACATAACCAAGCCTGGTGTCTGTCTGGTTTTTGGATGTTTATTCTCTGTCTGGTATTTTTATGCTCTAACTGACATGTCATTGCAAGGCAACACTTCTGCCATTGTGGCCAAATGCAACAAATATCACATTATATGTGTTTAACTTTTGATTAACACTAAGCAATGGAACATGAATAAGGGTCCGACGAGAGCATCGGCCATAGAAGAGCGTGGGCCAGCATACGGGTGTGAATATGAATAGTCATGGTGATGCCAACCTGCCACAGCCATATACCAGACTGGGTGTTATGTAAATCATACATTGGGGTAAACATCAAAGTCATGGCCAAATGGGAAGTGTAGTGGTTACAGCATTATCTCAGGTGTTGAGCAGGTAAGCAGGTTAAGAACATTTTTTAACC
>JAODKM010000073.1:526523-539224 GCA_026780845.1 Petrocephalus sullivani | reverse complement strand
GGCAGCTTGCTCTCTTTTAAGGTGCCTCGTTTGGGGGTGTTTGCAGATACCTCCAAGAAAGCTCTGTATGAAGTTAGCGTGTAAGTGCTGAATGTTGGCTCTCTGGCAGGGGTGGCGGTTTCAAAGTAGACTGGGGTTTTGGGGCCTGGGGTTTCCCCTGCTGGTTATTGGAGGACCCTGTACAAACCCCCTATCGAGAAGCGTACAGCTGATCTGCAGTGGAGGTTAGTGCATGGGGCTGTGGCTACGAACAGGCATGTCGCACGTATCGATCCTACTGTGTCGAGTGCCTGTCCATTCTGTGGGCAGGAAGAGACGATGGCCCATGTCTTTTTGAGATGCGCGAGGCTGGGGTTTATGTTCTTGAAGCTGTAGGAGTAGTTTCAGGGATTTGAAGTGGATTTTTCGGAAAGTGTTTATATCTATGGCCCGATATACAAAGTGTGCATGGGTAGGAAAATTTGCATTATTAATTTTAATTTCTCTCTCTCTCTCCACCTTGAGAGTCCTGAGTTTTATCTTTGCCTCAAGCTTCAGAGTCATGCCTGCTGTTGCCGGGGCAGTGGTCATTAGGGTGCGTGCTGCTTGTTGTACAGTCCTCAGTGCTCGCAGTCCTCACCTGGGTGACGCCGTCACACATAAACACAGTGATCTCCAGCGGCGACCGGCTGTGGACCGTCATTGGCCGCCATCCCACACCATCTTCATTAGCGGGGAGAGCTACACCCTGCTCAGTATTGTCTTAGCAATTAAGGGCTTAATTGGAGATAAAGCATGGCTTCTGGGGGTGTGATAAATACAGGAATAAGTGCATGAATAAATAAAGAGGCTTGAGGGGATTAAGGTATTTGGTCTTTGCTGCAGTGTCTCTACGGGGCGGGACTGAGGAGGGGGGCCAGGTCAGGGCTGGGGGGGCCGGGTCTGGGCAGGGGGGTCCCGCACGGCCGCCACAGTCCGCCGGCATTTGCATAAGTCCTGCTGCACTTTCATTTAGTCTCACTTCATTCCCAGGTAGGGGTGCACAGGTGCCTGTACTACACACGCGCACACACACACCCTCGCAGAGTGCCGATGAAATCTGGGCAGAATCCAGGAGGTATTAAATAGATTAAGCAGGAAGACGGTACTGAACATATTTGAATATGAGACTGAGGCACACGAGTGAGTCAGACTACATTACTCAACATAGCTGTATTTAATTAACATGAAAAATACATCTCGCGTGCTGCAGAGACGGGCCTCTCGCTGTGACCAGCATTTCCATGAGGGAAACGTCGGCTAATATGTGACGAACGGCTGAGCTATAACCGAATTATTTTCTGGACAAATGTGCCCGCTTGTCAGAGTCACGGGGTGATGCCTTCTTCCATAAAGCAGCAGCTCAGTACAGTTCACCTGATCCTAAATTGCATTCTGCAATCTTTCAGCTTCTGTCTTCAGGGGATTTTGGATGACTGTCTAAAAAGGAGGCGCCGTTAGTTTATTCACATTAACAGAAAGTTCACACGGAGTGCTGTTTGGTGAAAATGGCGAGTCTGAGCCGTCCTCCACTGGTTTGGAGCTTCGCTCCAATGTTCTGACATTCAGAGGATATTGGGCTTATGGTCCATGTGGTTATTTAATCAGGGAGTCGGTTTTTCTGAATGTCACCGCATGTGGACCGTGAGTAACATGGTCACATGATCTTTAAAGCAGAACTTTCCAGGAACATCTGATGTTTATTGCTGGGAGATGGGTATGTAAATTTTTTTAAGCACTTTGTTTACCAAGTACTCCACAGCTGGTGCAAGTGATTTTTCTGGGCTGAACAGCTGTAGCATAATGTGAGCGTGTCTCTCTGAGGTCAAGTAACAAGACTACCCACACAGGAGCACACGGAAACCCGAAGTCCCTGGACACTCTCAACCCTACTGCAAACCTTGAGTCATCACATTGTATAGCTGGCTTGTTTCCAGGGGCGAGAAGGAACCCTGGAGCATGCTGGGAATCCTGCTCACTAGCTGACAGCAGCTCAGTTCTGCTGTGTGTTTTTTTTTTTTTTTGCTTTCTTCAACACTCTGACCCAATCTGACCCCGACTCTAACTGAGGCCTCGGGGGTGTATAGAAGCGAACGGCCCAACGCTCGCCTTTCTGAGAATCGCAGGAGTTTGTTTCTCCAGAGTTTAATCAGTCCATAATATATGCATTGCATGCCTACTGACGTGAACCAAGGGAGACTTCAGGAA
Organism: Petrocephalus sullivani; assembly: GCA_026780845.1. NCBI lineage: Eukaryota > Metazoa > Chordata > Actinopteri > Osteoglossiformes > Mormyridae > Petrocephalus > Petrocephalus sullivani. The sequence goes on along the minus strand of JAODKM010000073.1, from coordinate 536,998 downwards.
GGATGTGATGTTGATTGAGGAAATGGGAAATTAAGTGTGGAAGTGCGCCGTAGTCCTCGTCGACATGCCGCTGAGCTCCAAGACATCACCGGCGACATCTGTGTTGTTATGTCCATTAGAGAGATACTTAAACATAATCACTTTGGTGAAATTGGCTAGCTGTGTAAGTGCCTGAATTGTAAGGTATAAACCCATCGCTTTTATACGGTGTCACTGCAGAGGGAGATACAGCTTCATTTAGAGTCAGAGATGGTCAGAGGTCAGTACCGTCTCAGCTCTGGAATACCTTCAGGAGAGTGGGGGTGACAGTCGTCAGTCAGACACGAAGGGCAGTGCCTTGCAATAAAGGAAGGAAATCCCTGTCCCTACTGCTGCTCTGTCCACAGATGTCCTCTGAGATCTTTTAAAATTAATTTTTTAAGTGAAGTACAGATCAAAAATTGATGAGGGACTACAGATAATCTCTGTGCCATAAAATGCGATCCATGTCTCTTCTAGTGAGCAGTTAATCATACATAATGTGTATTTTATATTTTAACTCAAATTTATTAGGTTTGAGGCACAAAGTGAAGTCATAAGAGGCACATTATAAGCTGATTGCGGTGATTAAGATGTATGGCTGCTTCGGAAGCTCTGAAACGCCGGATGATCTGTGTGCTGAAGCTGACGGGCCAGACTGCGGCGTTGTCTGAATGCTTTGTTAAACCGCATCGCCTCCCCATTCAGCCTCATAGCTGAGACTGTAAACCTTCCAGACCTTTGGAGCTTAATCCAGTACGGAAAGACTATTACAACCATCCTCCTGATGGGCATGAGCTCCAAAATTCTGCACAAGCTTCGAATGGTCCAAAACTGCAGCTCGTCTCCTCACCAACACTCAGACCCACCTACATCTCTCTAGTTCTCCGTGACCAGCACTACCTCCCTGTGAAATTCTTCTGCTCACTCAAAAATTCTCCTCACTTACAAAGCCCTCGATAATCTCACCCCGCTCTTCATCTGCCCTGCCAGCACTCTTGTGCTCTTGTGGCCTCCTCCCTGGTCCTCCTTCCAAACACCACAGCTTTGGTGACTGAGCCTTCAGAGTCCCCTTCCCTCTCACATCCAGAACTCCCTCTCTCTCCCAATCTTGTTCTCTCAAGCTTTTCTGTTTCTCTTGGTTCCATCCACTTCCTTAATGTTAGCATGTTTGAGTTTAGTACAGATGTAGTAACCGTTATTCCTCACCCTGTGACATGACGGTGCACTTTCCCTTCAGTCTGGCACATAACAGAAGGAATATGCTCATTTTCTTGCTTGGCCTGTCCTCACTGCTGCATAAATCCTCTCTGCTGACGAGTTACAGCAAGAACCTTTTTGTCTTCAGGTCATTTAATGGTCTGGACCACCAGCCACTCAGTTATAAGCTTGACAGAAAGGCTTTTATTTATTTGATTCATTTATTTCATTTTGGACGGTCTAGCAGAGAAGCACTTAAAAGACGTTTGATGCATGTATGACTGTTCTTTAGACCATGTCATGCTAAGGGCCATTGTGCCTGTACGTCTCCATTGTCCCACCCCCCCTCCCCATCAACCAATACAATTCTTATTGAAAATGCCTGCTGTCTGGGGCCGGTACCTCGCGTGTAATACAGAAACCATTCCTTATCTTCCTTTTACGATCCCAATGTTTCAGTACTTGGCTGATTAAATCGCCGGCAGCTGTTTGAAGAACGAATGCTGAATACTGAAATAGCTGGATGATGCCGTGGGCCTCCGTGTGTGACGGATGGAGTGCAGAGAGCCCGGGTCAGCCCACACATTTGGAGACTAGCAGAAAGACGTCCAACATGCTTAGGATGGGGCAGGTCGCCTACATTAAGCAGTGCTTATTACAGACTTTATCTGAGGGGAACTTTCTGTGAACCAGGAATCCCACAACTCTTACAATGTTATGTGTTTGGGACATTCTTCGGGGTTGCCAACTCGGCGCTCGGCATCTGCCCTGATTTGCTTTATCACATAAGAAATCTTACGGCAACTCTGTATTCTTCCATTAAACACTTAAATTAGCTACATCAAAAGCGTTGGGGTAGTTTGTAAACCCCAAAGACTATTTACAAGTTATTAAAACTCTAAATGGAAATGCTTGTGAAAATCTCACGCTGGCCAGCTGACCGAAGTTAGTGACCCTGCGTATTTAAAGATACCGTCTCTCTTATTACAGTGCCTCAGTAGCAGCAGGTCCCCCTGCTGCTCGACATACATTCCAGCAAAATATAATAATCTGTGGCTCTTTTTCACTGCTGCCCATCAATGGCAGAGGCAAGTATGAATTATATGTCACCCAGCTTCAGTGACTCAGTACGCCTGTGTGATGGGAACACGGTTCAGGTCTGCATCTTGACTGGATTTCCACTTGACACCCATTTTATGTTGTTTTTGTTTTTTTTTTTAATTGGCCAGATTATTAAAATGTGCATTAAAAATAGTCTTAAAAAACACACCGAAATCAGAAGTAGGAGTCAATGCACACGTCCTAACCTAAGAACTTTGCCACATAACACTGGTTCTTTATAATATCAATATTCTGTTCAGAACATAGAAAGTCCTCATTGTTAGCTAAACTTTAATGCAAAGCCTTCACACCTGGCTGACGCTCACACTCATACAACGTGTCTCCTGTCTGAAACTCTCCCACCCATACTCTTCGTCAGGTACAGTAAAACATCTGTAAGGACCAGATGGCCAGCTTATTTTATCTGCTCTTTGTTTGACAGACTTCTTTAGAATTGTTTACATGTTCCCCCAACAGAGGCATGCAAAGCCGTAAAGTTAAGCAGGCAGATTGCAGTTAGTCAGACGGGTAACACAGCGGTTAAAAAAAGAAAAAACTAAATAAGCAGAAATGGGAGAAGTGATCCCGTGTGCTTGTCCTGTCAGTATCTCTCTCTGCCTGTCCTGGCCTCAGCTAGAACGTATTTCAGGCTCTTGTTTCTGTGCATTTTTTGTCCGCAGTTAGTCCTTAGTTTGTAAACTTCATGTGAAACTGAAGAATTCCTGTTCCATCTGCGCATGTTCCGTTCTCACCGGCTTGGCCTTATATGCTCTCTCCATGCCTGCATATTTCCCGTCTGTCCTCCTCTACCAGCCAGCATTTCTTTAGGACATATAATTTGTTGAGAGCCTGATCCCTGTGCCCCCTCTTTCCAGCAATATCAGATGTGGCATGGGGCAGCATTCGGGCCCATTGGGCTGCCCATACGTGGCATATCAGATGTGGCATGGGGCAGCATTCGGGCCCGTTGGGCTGCCCATACGTGGCATATCAGATGTGGCATGGCGCGGCATTCGGGCCCGTTGGGCGGCCCATACGTGGCATATCAAATGTGGCATGGGGCAGCATTCGAGCCCGTTGGGCGGCCCATACGTGGCATATCTGATGTGGCATGGCGCGGCATTCGGGCCCATTGTGCGGCCCATACGTGGCATATCAGATGTGGCATGGCGCGGCATTCGGGCCCATTGGGCGGCCCATACGTGGCATATCAGATGTGGCATGGCGCAGCATTCGGGCCCATTGGGCGGCCCATACGTGGCATATCAGATGTGGCATGGCGCTGCATTCTGGCCCGTTGGGCTGCCCATACGTGGCATATCAGATGTGGCATGGCACAGCATTCGGGCCCATTGGGCGGCCCATACGTGGCATATCAGATGTGGCATGGTGCAGCATTCAGGCCTGGTTTCCAGCGGAACGTCTGCCTTGCCAAGCGCTTTGTCATGACTCCCTGTATCAGCAGCCCTTTGCAGATTAAAGCTCGCACAGCAAGAAGCTGCTGGCCTAACAGCTGCTGTTCACATGCAGGGCCCAGTCACCAGGCCACCTGTTAATGCATTTTCAGCTGCTACATTAGCGTGTTCTCGTACATTAATGACCAAGGGTGCTGCCCCGTTAACCAGACGTACCTACAGGTGACCTAGGAGTTCCTGCCAGGGATGCCAAGCCATTACAGATTAATGTGGAGGAATCTAGCTAATTAGCAGATAGATTTAATGTTCATCTAATTATGAAAAGCAGATTGTAGACTCATGGGGCTTTAGGCGTATACCGGTATTTGCCTACATTATTAGCTGCCTGTATACAGAAGCCTGCATTCCATGGAGGAACTTAAGGTAGCATTTCTTTCAGCCACGAACTGGTGTAGCCCGTGGATTCCCAGAAACGGGAACTACGTTTGACATGCTCATGGGTAAATATGCCTTGAAGCTGTTTAACGTTTGTGACAGTTATCCAGTCAATTAAAAACTGCTTGCAGAAATGCAAGGCTAACAAGCCTTGTGCGTACTGATGCATGGAGATAAATACCGTCTGATTAACACAGTGGTGATCGATATGCGCTTCCCACAGCAATGGGAAGCGTCTAACACACTGATGTAAAAGGATGTGACCAAAGTTAATACACACTGACAGCTGGCCATGGGCAGTGAACCTCTGCTTCTGCCCCATCAAACATGATGATGCTAGGTTAGGGTTCAAATGTTTATCAGCAATATTACTGATAACTCTATATATAGTGCCAGTCAAAAATTTTTTACAACCCTGTCCAGAGAGAGGTTTATTTGTACTATTGTACATTTTAGAATACTTTTAGACATCAAAACTATTAAATGACATATGGAATTATGCACTGATCAAAAAAGTATTTTAAAAAATATTTGTTGGGAGGGAGGGAGCAGATCTATAGTTTGGAACCCAGAAGGTTGCCAGTTCAAGTCCTTGGGTCGCCAGAGTGATCCCACCATTGGGCCCTAGAGCAAGGCCCCTAACTCCAACTGCTCCAACGGCTGATTGACCTGACCCTACTGTCTCCTCTACGCCAGTTCCATGAGGTGGCCCCCTGAGATGCTTCTGCAGCTGTCCTGATGGAGGTCCCACATGTACTGAGCACTCATTGGCAGCTTTTCCTTCACTCTCAGGTCAAACTCCTCCAAACCCATTTCTGCTGGGTTTAGCTCAGGTGGCCAAGTCATGTGATGCGACACTATCGCTCGCTTTTGTAGGCAGCTTGCCGTATCCAAACTTTTGACTGGTACTTTATGAGATCTCAGTGAAATGTCCAGTGTCCGGAAAATATTTTCTATGCATCGATATTTGTTTTAAGAAACAAAGTATTCATGATGATAATGCAAACTCTTTGCAGGATCAATGAAATTCCTTACCGTTATATATTATGCCTGTATGCATTCCGACATTTTTTCTCTGTCTTGTTTTGAAAGAGACAAATTGAGGTTTATTGTCGCTAATGTAATGCAGATTCACTGTGTCCACAGCAGGGGGCGTCTAGCAATTGGCGTTATTATTTCATAAGAAGATTCACTCCAGTATGAATATTGTTAGAATTTATTACCTCCAGCTGGTTTATGTAAAACTGTTCAAGCGCGACAATCACTTGGTAGCCTTGAGATCAAAGACTGTTTCCTCTTGGTTTTCTGGGAGCTGCTTTTACCTCTAAATTGATGGATTCTGTAAAGCATTAGCGGGTTATTATGTGATCTGACGGGTCTTATATCCCTCTTGCTTCATGCAGCATGCCACTTTTGAGGCTTCAAGCCAAAAAATAAGTACAGAACTCTGAAATACATACAAAGCCCTTTATCTGCTGTGGCGTGATGTGGATCCCCTGTGGTCTGGCTGTAAAACCTGAAAGAAGAATCTCTCTGTAGTCCTTCGCCCAGCAGCCTGGACCAGCTTCCAGGGGTCTGCCTTGACCTTCCAGAAGTCTGTCCTCCCTCTAGCTGAAAGTTAACTGCACTGTGCCAAGACCATTTACTTTGTACTCTTCCTCCTTCAGCTTCTCTGTTGGACGTACACAGTCAGTCACTGCACTGCTATGCAGCTGAGCACTATTTCAGGGGTTGGAGCTGGTTCCTTACGACCTCTTTCAGTGGAGGTAAAAGCAAATCCTTCGGTAATAAGTGCTTGGGCAGGTGGATCTGCTGTTTTCTACCATTTACATGGAATTGAACATTGCATGGAGACTATGTTTACGCAAACTAGCCTCCCATTAGAACTCCCACCAGAAAAAAGTCAAAATATCAGTGAGAGATTTCTCATCATTAAGTTCCCCATGAAGCTGTGTAATTTAGTTTTAGGTGTCCAGCAGTCTGCTTTGTAGCTAAACACTGCCCTCTGTGGGCAGAAGAAGTGTGTTTTTCTTATTCAGCTTTACTTGTCAGGTCTACAGAAACACGCACAATTGACAAAATTCGTCAAATCCACAGTGCAGTTTTCTTTGTGACATAATTGCTTGAATTTCTCTTGATATATTGCCATTGTAAGTACTGTGGCATATCGACTCAGATTCATTAACTCCACACATTTGATATCCTACCAGCCGAGTTCCCCATGTACCAAGTTTTAAATGGAAATGGCCATCTTCATAATTTAGTCTGGGATAGATCCCAGGACACTGAGAAGGATAAACGTTTGGATGTTTAATGGATGGATAACTGGCTGGACGGATAATTGATGGATGGATGGACGGACAGATAATTGATGGATGGATACAAACATTAATTTTTGGGTTGTTGGCTGCTGTTTGCATTTTATATTATACAGTAACATTTTTATGAGACTCAGGTCCAAAGATCTTGGATTCAAACGACTGCCGTTTACAGGTGGAACAGAGTGGATGTTTAATTCATTCCACGATAATAGTTGTCATATGTCACGAAAATTGCACAAATAAACAAAAAAATGCGTCAAATAACACAAATTACATGGATTCATACCATAGAATGGTAGCATTAAATGTAGGTCTATTATTGGCAGACAAAGCAATGGACTTTATTTTCAATATGAAACGATAATTGTAGTATTCACATCTTAACGATAACATAATGATTCACATTTGGGATCATTAAAAGTAATCTTGCAGTACTTAGACTTAAAAATGGGTGCCCCCATGTTATGAAGCCCACTCCAATACCGTTTCTTAATGATACGAGTAACTGTTTTTACAAATATAAGCCTTCACAGTCTGACTTTTTTTACAATACTTAGCTGGCACATTCATGTTTACTCTGCCACTTATTAGATGGAGGAACGTATATTCATGCTTTATTTTTTGAGAACGGTATTGTTCCTTAGAAGTCCATTCTTATTGTCTTTTTCTTCGTCCAATTATCCGAATATATTTTTCCCATCTTAAAATAATACAGACTCTTCGGAGATTCGGGTGGGGTTAAAATGAAATTGACTGCCATTACTGGGATTGTACTAGCCTAGTTAAACCAAGTCAGAGGCGTTTAAATGCTGCTTTATATTTTGTGCAGTTGTCCTCACAGAAAGTCCACATGTATCTGCATGGAATTTCAACCGGCCCAGTTCAGGGAATATTTCACTGTAGAAAAATAAGATGGAAACAATTAAAAGTCGCGCGTCGCAGCCGCTCCCGCGCGCGCGCGCGCGCGCTACTTCGTATCCGGCTGGGGAACTTGCGTCCGTCCGCTTTAGTCTATTTCCCGTAAAACATCTCGCCCAAAAGCTCGTCCATACTGACCGTCCCGATGATGGGCCTGAAAAAGAGCTCGGCGATCGCGTCGGCGTGGATGGAGCTCAGCGTGGAGAGGGTTCCGGAGAGCCTGGCGAAGCGGGCGGCGTCCTGCCGGTGGCTCACGCCGACCTGCTCGCCCAGCGCCCGGCGCGCTTCGCCCTGCAGCCCGCAGATGTAGTGCGGCCACCGGAGACCCGCTAGATCTAACGCGGCGAGACAGAGACTCGTTACGGCGGAATAGGCGACTTGTATCCATTATTTCATTACTGATGTTACTGTCAGTAATTAATATTTACAGTTAATGCCGGTTTTGATCTCTCCAACTTTGTCATATTTCGGGGTGATGTGTGTAATACTTTAATCGGCTCGATTGATAGTGCAGCTGGAAGTATAGTTGCGGCACGTCCCCGGTCAGCGCCGAACTCACCTGGTCTGAAGAGCACGGCTCCCTTCAGATAGGCGTACTCCTTGGTGCTGATGTCCAGGCGCCAGCACTTCCTCAGGAAGCCCTTAATGCCCTGCACGTCTGCCTGGGACACTCTGTCGGCCGTGTGCTGCGGCGGCTCCCGCTTCTCCTGGCCGCTGGTCAGGATCCGCTGCAGCATGCTCGGCTCCGGCGTCTCCGTCGTCTCGAAGTCGATCCCGTCCTGTGCCATGCCCAGCACCAGCAGTGCAGCCCAGCTGTTCCGGACGAGCAGTAGCTGGTCGTCGGCCGGCAGCTCGCAGAAGCAGGGCAAGTTGTGGACGAACCTCAGCGTCTTGACCAGCACCGCCGACGCCGCCTTGCACGTTACCTGCGGGTACCGAAGCGCCACTTTGGTCTTGGAGGCGCAGACGCACGCCTGTTGCGGGACGAGGGCCGGCAGTCGCTGCGCCTGCCGGTCCGGCTGACTGCCGTTTTTTAAGATGCTGTAGAGGATGCTGCTGCCCCTTTTGTGGCCGAAGCAGTTGCAGCCGTCAAAGCAAGCCATGGCGCTCTACATCGGACCCGCAGCCCTCACCGCGCACATAAACACAGCAATTTATGTGCATATCGTCCTTTGCAGAACTTGTTTTTAATGGTCCCAGACACCTCCCACAATGTTTACCTGGGATCGCCTAGAGGGAGCCAGTTGCAAGGAAATGAATAAGCGTATCGCTGGCTGCCGGGGCAGTGTAACGTGGCCCCTAACCGCCCCCTCATGGAAAAACGCCTTGCTGTGAACTTGGATTACTCCGTGCATCCTTAGTGCCTTTGGGGTACTCTCTGTAGCAACCTGTATCCTTTATTGAACACAAACGAATTCGTAGCAGATTTATAAAAAAAAACATGACCGAACCTCAATGCTGAAATGTGGTTAATATGTCAGTTGTTGTTCAATGCTGAAAAAAACGTTGAAACAAGTCTTAATGCTAATGCCCGTGCAAAGGTTAACAGAATAGGCCTACATATAAATCAGTGCTGATGTTTTAACAAGAGCTGTGTGTTTACATCAATGTCTTCAATAAAAATACAAAATAATTCTCCATCCATCCATCGTCCAACCCACTTATCCTAACAGGGTCGCAGGGGGTCCAGAGCCTATCCCGGAAGCCACGGGCACAACCCAGGATGGGGGGCCAAAACAAACAGGAAGCTACCAAGAATGCAAAATGAAGCACAACCACACACATTAGCCAAGTGTGTAACCAAGAGAAAATAAAAGCTGTAGCACGGTAAAATACTCACGTAAAGTACAAATTTGGGGGGGGGGGGGCTGCTTACAGTGATAAGGTATTTGTACTTAATTACTTCATACCTCATCCCCCCTCACAGATAGTCTGCGATGGTCCTAACCAAGATAAGCCTTTATCTGTGACTTCATTATTCTGACCTCCCAGCGCCGGGGAGCGTTCTTGTAACATCTTGAGCAATAAAGGGGCTTTCCTCATTCTGTGGTTCTGCTGGTTTCACTAGCTGTCCCAGCTCCAGAGGGTCCTCAGAACACCCTCACTCCTATCAGCAAGTCCCTTTGGGGGACCCTGTTTACAGATGAACAAAAGTAGCAGGTTTCAGTTCAGAGACTTGGGGTTTGAGCTGACCGCTTAGTCCAGGTCAGCCCAGGTTAGTCCTTAACGGCGGTAGGGTTTGTTTATTTTTTATGTCATCTCTTCTGTAGAGGAGTTTATATTTGCTTTTCATTGCAGCCTGACTGGAGTCTGTATTTTATGAGCTGCTAGTAGACTTGTATTCCTCAGGATTGCTTGAATAATATCTGGGGTCAAGTGACCATTAGTTGTACTGGTTTTGACATTTTTTTTGTCCACTTTTCCCCCCTTGTCCCATATGACTGCCATCAGATTCTAACTCATTGTGGCTGTCTGTGGTCCTCTGCACAAGCTCCTGCTGTGTTCCACAAAGCCCCACAATCTTCTGTTCTCTTTTTTTTTCTTTCTTTTTCATTCATTCGCTTCTGAAGTATCACAACTTTTATAATGAACTGAATCAATGCATCCCATTGCCAACGAGCGAGCATCACCAATATAGAACATCCCATTGCTAACGAGCGGGCATCACCAACACAGAATATCCCACTGCCAACGAGCGGGCATCACCAACACAGAACATCCCATTGCTAACGAGCGGGCATCACCAACACAGAATATCCCATTGCCAACGAGCGGGCATCACCAATACAGAACATCCCATTGCCAACGAGCAGGCATCACCAACACAGAACATCCTATTGCCAACGAGCGGGCATCACCAACACAGAACATCCCACTGCCAACAAGCGGGCATCACCAATACAGAACATCCCATTGCCAACGAGCGGGCATCACCAATACAGAACATCCCATTGCCAACGAGCGGGCATCACCAACACAGAATATCCCACTGCCAACGAGCGGGCATCACCAATACAGAACATCCCATTGGCAACGAGCAGGAATCACCAATACAGAACATCCCATT
>JAODKM010000073.1:494309-516415 GCA_026780845.1 Petrocephalus sullivani | reverse complement strand
ACCCCTTTTCACTTTCACCTGAACCTTGCTGACGCTGTAGACAGAATTCAAGAGCTTTGCCTGAAGGCTACCGATGCAGAAACAAACACAAGCTGACAAAAGCAGTGCAGCCTTGAGGGCCACAAAATACACAGAAATGAACTGGAAAACCTTTTTAAAGAGGAAGGATTAGGCCTTGTTGGAAAATACATGGAGTCACTAAGGACTTGACATTGATTTGATGGTGGGGCGGGGAGGGGGGGCGGGCGCAGAATATCCAATGTCTACAAGACTGACTTGAGGTGTTTTGTCCTTGGCTCTTTCAACCTCTGCGTCAATGGCATTTGGTACCAGGGAAATTACTTCATGAACCCATAAAAGACACTTATGTGTTCTGTTGATGACCGCCTTCTCTTGCTAGGTATTGAGGAATTGAAGTTGTTTTTGATTTGATTGTTTTGTTTGTCCTTGGGTCTTTTCCCCGCTGCTCTAACTTTCTTCTCTGAGGCCTCCATCTGTCTCTATTTGGCTCATTTGGAATATGGAATAAACAGAAAATGTCTTAAGTGCAATATTGCCATAAATGTTTCTTAATCTTACTGGGAAGGTCAAGAGGTATTGGTCTATCTCCACACATGTTGGGCATGGGCATTTCAATAGTACTCTTTGTTTTGCTTGTTTTTGTTTGTTTGTTTGTTTGTTTGTTTGTTTATTGTATTGACATCTGTTAATAACCCAGGGCTGTTTGACAGTTGTGTTGGCAGCCAAGCCTAAGAATGCAGGGCGGGAGTAAACAAAGCCAGAAAAAGAACCATTATTCCAACAAAATTTCTGATGATTCTGAATCTCACCTACAACTGTGGTGCCCAAAACTCTCCATGGCAACCCCCGATTTAATCCATGTATATTTTCTATTACACTTCCGGAATGGCTAATTTTACTTCTATGTTTTTTTGCGGTAGAATACTGTCTGTTCAGAAATTTTACATAAAATGTTTGATCAAATTGATTCAAATATTTCAACATTATGTAGGTTATATAAATCACTCTCATCATGAAAGTGTATTTGATTTTATTAAAGCTCACCAAAAACAAGTGTGAAAAGTTACCATTCTAAGGAATGATACATTGCAATTGTCATTGCAGTTGTGCAGTTCAGGTGTCTGGGACGCCACAAGCAAGAGTTAGTTTTGCAATGGACCCCTAAGCACAGTAATCAGCCTCAGCCATGAGTAAAAAACAAAAATGAAGACCTTGAGTTGAGTTTGAAGTGATTTTATTCAGCACAAAGGCCTTAGCACATATAAACACAACTCTCTGATCTACAGGTGTTGGTGAAATTTAGTGGTGACATCCAGTAATAATCCTCCATAATTACTCTGTACACCAGGCCAACAAGCAAAACCAAGGACACAGCGTCTCCCAGAGACCTTATGAAGGGGTATGTTTCAAAAGCTTTGTTCCAGCCATCCAGAGTTAGTATGCAGCCCCCTGCCTTGTGTCATCAGTTCCTCTTTAATGATCCACCTTAATAATTATGTCTTCCACAAAATATAAGCCTTAAAAATCAATAACCATTTGGGAATTTATTGATTGATTTTGTGCAGCTCATTAGTCAGTTTCATTGGTTTATAATTAATGAAGCCTCAACAAAAGGCAGAAGCAATGGAGCTGCCTACTTTTGCCTATTTCCAGTAAGTGTGCTTGACCACACTGTCTGAGACAGACCTGAACGTTTGGTACTGCTTGCTTGAGCCTGCAATGTGCCGATTCCCCCACTGGAGGGCAGCATGTTCCCCACTTGCCTTTTTAAATGGGCAACTGCACATGGTCTGTTGCACGCTGAAGGCATTATGCCGAAACGCGTCTGTGTGTTGTGTGCAGACTCTTAATAAAGTTGGATTGAAGCTAAGTGCGACCTAAGTGGGGTCCCACGCTCCTACAATATCATCAGGAGTGAGGCCTGTTTTCTGCCCCACTTTGCAAACTGAAAAGACCTACTGCCCTAGCGTGTGGAGGCACAAGTTTCTTTTTATTTCTTGAATCATTTATTTGAACCTTGCTATAACAATGAAACTAGCAATACGAATATGTATACTGAAAAGAGAAATGTATCCCTGAGAAATGTTGTGCCTGTCCTGCCTGCTTTAAGACGGTGCTTCCCAACCCAGTCCTAGGGGGCTCCCAGAGCCACATTTCTGCTCCCTCCCAGTGTCTCCATCTTTCCTGATAGGGAGCTGGGAGGAAGCAAAAATGTGGATTGCTGGGGGTCCTCATGGACTGGGCTGGGAAACACTTCCTTTTTACACGGCACATCACACTGGACTGTTTCTGTGCCCACACATGCCGGCTTGGGTAGAAAAACAAGGGGAAATTATCATTACGGCAAAGTGCATAATAAAACCAAAGTAGGACCTAAACTTGGCGCCTTTCTCTACCTACATCCTTTTTATTCAAAGTGACAGCACACTTTACACTTCCACATTTGCGAAACTGGAACTGCCAAAACAACTGCTTTTTCAAAAGTTCTCCTCAGCGGGATACAAAAAATAACGCAGGCCATTGGTTAAGGAGTGTAAATTATATTTGCCAAAAAGTATAATTCATGAAAAAATACAATATAATAAAAAATATAATTAACAATAAGCATTAGACAGTGCTTTGAAAATAGGCTGAATTCTCACTACAGTGTAACGGGGGTGACATGTTATGTCGGTTAATGTAGTTCGCCGTTAAAGGGGGATTACAGAATTTTATTAACAATAAGGAAGTGAAAGATGAAAGAAGTGAAAGATTTATTTTTATATCTATGGAGGGCAGGACTGCTGATGGGGACCTTAATCATTCGTTAACTTTACGTCATTTCTCCTTAGCATTTCGCCTTTTTACCTACTGTCCATCCGTACCCTGTTATGATAAAACTAAGGAAGTGGCAATACGTGGGAAACCATGTAAAATGTAATTTCCCTTAAACCTTCCAATAACCCCCTAAAAAAGAACTGAGAAAAGAATCAAATGCAGGCAGCGGTGGTACCAAAAGAGTGAGACACCCAAGCAAAAGGAGAAATAAAACCTGGCCAGGCTGGCTTTCGTTTTAAATGGAAAGTACAAGTAGATAGTTTTTACAATTCAGCTATGTGCTTGCCTGCTTCAGGAGCACCTTTTTTTTTCCAGACGTACGTTGCCCTCGATAATATCACATTTAAACCACATTTATAGTCCGCTGCCATATCTATTTACATTTCCCTGATAAATCGTAGCTGTTCTCCTGCTCATTCTCAGGGTTCAGAGCTGCAGTCACAGAGGGCAGATCACTTGCTAACTTCAAAATACATTTGAGTTCTCACTCAGCTTCTACTTGAATCCGGTGGTTCACCGCACAAAAAAAAATAATCACGGTCGCAATCTATTTGGAGATGATCAGGGAAGAAGCCCAACGCAGAAATGCTCCTTGACCCGTGACCACCGGAACCACGCTGCTCATCACATCACTCCAGCGTCTGTAGAGATCTGCAGCTGCGGCGTACTGATCTCACTAGACACGAGACCACTGGCCACCCTCAGCAGACAGCTGAGAACCATGTCCTTGGCCTTGGCGGTCTCCAGGTTCTGTTCACGAGACAGTTGCTGGGTGATCTGGTCCACGCTGGTCAGGACAAGCTGAGAGGCCAGGATTGTAGTAGGCGAGCCGCCCCGGACCATGCTCTCTACCATGTGCTGCTGGTATAAGTCCAAAAGTTTCTGCTCCAGGTAGCGGTTGAGCTGCGAGTTGGAGAGAGGCTGCCCACCCTGCAGGAGAAGGCTCCGCTCCTTGGTGCTGCTCTTCCTCAAGGCAGCGGATCGCTGTAGGGGCCGCTGGGGGTACTCCAGGGAGGGCTGGGGAGATGATTCCAGGGCTGGGGGTATCTCACAGGACTGCAAGAAGGGACCGTCAGCCAGATCGATGCTACCTCCAGCTGCCAGGTCACCGGTGCTGGCACTGAGAGGAAGCACTTGATCCCCACCGATGTGCAGGTCACTGTAGTTCTCGCAGATGCTCTGACAGGACGAGGGCACCAGGAACGCCTCTCCAGCAGACTTGGCTGGACTAGGGATGTCTACGCCAGAGGAGAACTTTCTCCATAGTGGAGCGGTCTCTCCCTGGACTGGCGCCCAGTCCCAATCTTTCTTTGAGAGCCACTGTCGATTATGGCCTCCAGGGCCACGCCGCCTCAGTTCTGGAGATGAATCTGCATGTGGGCAGGCACCCGAAGGCTGTGAGGGGAAGCTCGAAGGGGCCAGCATCTCTGCAGGCATCCTTCTGTTCTGCCAGTGCTCAGGGAGGATGGACATCGTGTCCCTGCTCTCCCAGTCCTGTGAGTAGGTCATTCTCCAGAGTATGCTCTCACAGAACATCTCTGTAGAAGAGCACACATATCGCAAACCCAATGAGAATCAAGGCAGAACCGGTCCGCACGCATTACACCATTGAATATTTGTGTTGATTTATTAAACCGCCCAGCAGTCAGTTGACAGCATGTTATTGATGTATCCTCAGTGTGCTTACTTATGTTTAAGGTTATGGCTGGGTAGGGGTTACGGTTTTCCCCATAGAACTGAATGGAGAGTCCCCACGAAGGTGTGAATACAAACAATCATGCGTGTGTGCGTGTGTGCGTTCCTTGTGTAAGGGTATGCATGATTGCCAATCTGAGGACGCCTGGAGGTTGCTTCAGTGACCTTGCTGAAGGAACTGCCTATAAAGCGTCGAGAGCATGACATGAGAAAACGTCTTTCTGTGTGATTTAAAACTGTCGTGAAATACATGAGTACAACACATCGCCATTAAAATAACTCAAATCTGTAAAACCCCCTACATTTATTATGTGGGCAACACGTCCAAATCACGGGTTAAAGAAAACACTGCGTAAGGGGTTAAACAGCGCTCAGTAGCACGAATAATGATGTTATATTATTAAATTATAGACAAGTCAGTTTCCTTATATTAACCGGATATTTATAACGGAATTGCAGTAATATAATGTTAGTATATACGGTGAATTTCAACACATAAATTACTATTTAACGATTTAATAATACGGTACTGTCCGGCTGAATGTTGTTAATTAAAATCACAGCACTAAAATCGCTCACCTTTGCTTAGACGGCAGCAGTTTGCGCGTATAGTAGGACGTGTCAGCTTTCCACCTCAGATTACCTTGTCTTCTTGGGTACAGGGAAGTGAGACACGAGAAATAAAGCAACCCCCCCGACACACACACACACACACACACACTTCTCACGCCATGCCTCAAACACGCCTTTCACTTTTCAGTAGCTACACTATGCTTTCAGGTAGCTACCCGGTATACTTACTAATCTGGATGACTATGTACCTAATTACTTACACTTTACGTATCTTGTGTGTTTTTATGTAGCTGTACCCTGAAGCGGCGCTCCTTTTCTTACTGGGCTTTTCCTTTATAGAGTTACGGAGTAGTTTTTAGCTTTTACCCGCATAGCACTGCGCGACGCTTTTAGCAAGTACAGCTTCGATGGCCATGCATTAATCCCTCTAACATCCTCCCAAGCTAAAACTGTCCATTAGCGGCACACATTACAGACATGTGTTCTCCAGCTCCGTCATCTCTCAACCCAAATCTCGTCGTAAAGGGCAGACAGTTACTTAGTTCTGGATTTTTTACAGTCGCTGTCCAGTTTACTGGGCACGTGTAGTGCCGTATTGCATTGCCTGCAATTTCCAAATTTATTAAAGCGTACAAATTTGCATGGAAACGCTCAAGCTGTATCACAGTTGGACTGCTGAAAAGTGGAAGTAGGATTACTGAAGCATAAAAGACTAACCGAAACTTAAATGGTATGACTGTTTCTTTTCCCTCAATTGCAGCGACGTGTCTGCGTGGAGACTAGAATATAGGTCCCGAACGGCGTTAGTCCGCCCCCTGCGGATATGATATCGGAGCAAGGAAGCCATACACTATGTTATCATTTTTCTGACATCATATTTTAATATTCCACGTTCGAGATGGTCATCTGAATCACTGTGTGTACAGTCCTTTAATTGGGAAAAAATAGTGCTGGAACACCCCTTATTCACGTTTCTTGGTGTGTATCGGCTGGTATCAACATTTCATTAAGTATTCCATTCTGAATTTCTACAGTGAAGAAAAGATGCTGGGAGATATTACTGATGTTCACAGCTAGGGCTGCCACTAACCACTTTTTTTTGACTATTTCTTCGATTGATCAATTAATCTAAACGATTAATTTTCCTCTAGAATCAACTTGACTGTTTAATTTAAGTTAATTTTATTTAGATAAACTTTATGCTATAGCAGGACTTTAGATAATGCACTATACGGACACCATTTTCTCCCATATTTTGATAAGCAGATTAGTATTATGCCTAAAATATTGATGAGGTGCGTATTGTGATGCCCAAAAGTTAATAATCTGTATATATTCACCTCAATAAATTTGTGGTTAAACAATGTGATGTGGTGGTACTTTTTGCAGATTAAAGGCCGACAGTTTTTTTAAATATGTTTTAATTTTTTATTTCAGTTCACGAATTATTGTCTTATATTTAGTGTCCGTTTTCATTTCAGCCTTAGTTTACGATAACGACATTGGTCCCAACAAGCCCACCGCTCACGAACACATACACACACACTCGCACCGTCAATCAATGTAGAATAAGGCTAAATACTTTCACACTTATTCAATGGAAACTGTAATGTAGCAGAAAGATAACTTTATGGCTTTCATAATGCGTGTATTTAGCACTTGCAAAGACAAAAGATATTAAAAAGCACTCCATCCTAATGTTAATTGAATAAACATGAACAGACAGCACATAGGGTGCCTTTGCCTACTCTGCTGCCTGTGTTTCCTCCTCAGGTGCTCCTCATAGCGCTAGTGTCGCAATGGCATGCTATAGCACTTTGCACAGTATAAAACCACCTTTGTCTTTTGTGATAATTCGAAATACTCCCGTAATTAGGCAGTGATATTAAAGGAAAACATTTGTTATAAGGAGTTGAAGCGTTTTAGAAATCATAAATGTCATTTTATGAAAATAATTAAAAAACGATGCATCGATTGAAAATGTATATGCGTCATTATTTAAAATAATGACGCCGACCTACTTCAGCATCGACGTCATCGATCGACTATGTCGGCTATTTGCGGGATCCTTATTCGGAACATACGTATGTTGACTCAAAGGGACAACCATTTGCCAAAATATTAATTTCATCAGAACATCAGAGAGATGGTCACATGGTGTAAGGCTTCCTTGCTCCGACATCACATCAGTGCGAATCTAGCTATTCCCGCATACACTGATCAGTTACAAACATCTTCTGCCAAAACAAACAGCCAATCATAGTCAATATTCAAAAGGACCAATCAAAGGAGCGGGGGGGGCATTAGCCACTGTTCCCGCCTCCAAAGTCTCAAAATTCAAAGCTGTCGAGCGAGCGTGTCGTGCAGACGCGAGCGCGCAAGGAGCATGGGCTTTCTGCTCGCGCGCGCGGTTTGAGTTTTGAGGCTAATTATGTAACGCCGATCGAACTAATTAAAGGCCATGTTTGTCGAACTTTGCCCGCGGTACACACACAAGCTCCCCGGGCGGCGCGGTGCCTCTCCTGCGCTGCGCTCTCGCTTGGCTCAGCGTAGCGCAAAACGCTCCTTGCGAAGCGTTTTGAAAGCGCCTTTAGAGATCAAACGGACTGAACCGCTGAAGCCCGGCCTAAAAAGAGAAGCAAGTCCCCAAACTTGGCCTGAGAAAATAACTCTTCTATGTTACACAACACAAAATTTAAACAAAACTTTTCAGTTACACCACAAATTTAGTTGTGGTTGAAATATTTTTCTTTTCAAAATGTATTTATGTTCCTATTATACTGTATACTGACAATTTCAGTATATTTAATATAAATATAGAGGGGGTTCCCATCTGTATTTATTTTAATTTAAATTTTCACTTCCCTTTTCAGGTGTAATTATAGTGACTAAAGTTTGTCCAAGTTCTCTGGTGTGCTTGTTGTTGTGCTGGATTCAAGAACAGTAAGTCCGCCTTATATTTTTTTGTTATGTGGCTTATACACAAATTGCAGCAATCACTGAACACACTACAAAATTCCACTCCGTGTTATTCTACCTGTGCTGGGGTGAAAATTACTTAGCTACACCAGTGTTATAGCTTTGCGGCTGCTGAAGGTCGGCATGTAACTCAATCAGGGTTGTGCAACCCTGTTTGTGAGCTGAGATAGTTGCAGCTTTTGAGTGTCTTCTCTTTGTGCCAGGACAACAGCCCTAGAATGAAACTATCAACAGAGTGTTATAAAAACATCCATCCATTCTCCCACTGGAGCCTGCAGCCTGTTCCAGCCAGCACAGGACACAAAGTACAAATCTAGAAAAAAAACTACTTAAGTACAATAATGGAGTATTTGTGAGTTGTTACTTTATACCTCTGGAGTACATCTTGGATGAGATGCCAGTCTATTGCACATACACACACACAATGATGCAATATGAACTATTCAAAACTGCCACTTAGCCTTAATGCTTGTCTTTTGACAATGGGAACATCCAAACAAATTCCGCACATGCAGAGCAGTGGTAGGATTCGAACCCCCAACCCTGGAGGTGAGCACTGTTGTGCCACCCACTGATGCTTAGTTAATTAATGATGGTCATTTTCAAATGAGGAATGCATGTATGCACCGTCCATAACTGTTAAACTAGAAGCCTATGTGAATATGTTCTACCACAAAAAAATGTGCATCTTACAGGCCTGTGATCTCCAGCTTTGGTTCTTTAAGCTGACATTTAAGCTGAAACAGTAAAATGTGAGAAAAACCTTTTCTTTTTTGTCATAAATGTTGATTTCAATATGATGTCTCTAAACTGGACTTCTGTCTCACAAAATGAGGGGTGTGACTATATTTTCTTTTTGTGGATATAACTGCACACCAGTCCACAAGGAGTCCACACTAGCAGTCTGCCTATAGCATGTTTTACACATGTTACCTGAGACTAAACGCTCACAAGAGTAAGAAATATGACAGTCATACCCAGCTTCCCCTAACATGAATGTGGGGGACATATGGCTGTCAGTGGCAGCCGGTTACAATGAACTTGTCAATCACCTAATGCGCCAGCTGGCTTTGCTACTGCCCCAAATCCATCTTGGCCCAACAAACATCTGGTGCAATTTTCCTCCTGTAGTTGCTGCTGTTTGAATAAAAGTTCAGCAACTGCTACAGCAGAAACAAAATTCCGACACTTATATTGTTCTCAGGCCTTATTTTCTCTGCAAGCATCCTGTGCAAGGACAGATGCTGACAAAGTTTAAACATTTTAAAATAGATATTTTTCAATGAGTTGAGCATATGTTCACAGGGAGTAAGTCTGTTAGACGTGACAGGACACCTGAGATGGGGCTCTCATCAATATTAATGATGCTTAGGCATATAGGATTTCCGCGCTGTGTTGCCATAGTACAATCTCTAGATTGTTTGGAGAGAGGTTCTGAGTTGGTGGAAGTGCTTGTTACAAGGGATACTCTTAACAGGACCAATTGACATTAATCCAGCACCATGGAGAGGCGCAGAGGATTTCAGCTCGTAAGACGAGGTAAACTGAATGAAATACTGTAAGTGTGTCCAGTCGTTTGTTCATCTGAGAGTCAATTATGCACTTATGATTACATGTGAAATGCAACTGATCAGATCAGAGTTATGTTCAAAAGGATCAATGCCGTTTTCCGCCCAAATCATGGACAAAAAAGTGAGGACAGTCTCAGCTCCAAGGATTATCACAGCGCCTGCACGGTCAAGCTGGTGCGCAGCACCTCCATGCTCATAGTGGGGGGAAGTCGGCAGAGGTCGGTGGATTCCACCTTAAAACGCAGCAAAAGTACGCTGTCCATCGAGTCGAGCACAGCGCTCTGCTACTACCAGAGGCAAGAGGATCGCATTTGGCTGCATTGCCAGGATCAGGGCTGCCTGCAGTATCTGGAGGACCTGGTCGCTTTGAGGAGACAGTACACCAACTGCGTCAACAACCTGAGGAACAATGAGAAGGAAGCCACTGTCTCACAGAAGAAGCAGCCGCCCCCACCGCCACCAGCCACAAGAGACTCGCAGGTGTCATCTGCGGTGAGTACAGGCCTTTAAACGTCCACCTGTGTTGGGTGTGACCATTTTACACGCCAATAAGTACTGTTGAACACGTTTACCTCTGAAGCTTTAAAGCCTGCACTGGTCATGGGTTGGTACCTCAACCTGTCCTCTGGTCTGCAGGTATCAAGAACAAAAGGCAGGGCGCCCTCAGCCCCGAAGTCGCCCATGGCCCCCACTGAAGCAGACGCTCTGCAGTACTTTGATTCTGTCATCGCTAGCTGTGACCCAGAACCGAAGCCTAAACCACACGTAGATGATGGCAACGCTGATGTTGACTTTATTGGTAGGTCCCACTCTCTGTCACCTGAGATCCTTCATCCAAATGAGTGATTTCACCTAGTGAATGACTACTGAAAACACAACTTTTAGTGATTCACCTTTGTCTTACACAAGCTCCGAATTAAAACAAAACTCCAGGGCATTGTGTCTGAGAGAACATTCACCTGTTTTTGGTTTATGAAGCACAATACCTGGAGTGATCGGTTTTTAAACCATTCTAGAACAAAAGTCACAAAGTGCTTCATAGGAAAGAAAACAAATTCAAACCTCAATAGTAGGACTGTCTGTATGTAATAGTTTTCAGAAGCTGTTTGAAAGAGTCCACACTGCAGGTTGAGATAATTTGCATGGGCAAACTGGTCTACAGCCTTGGGGAGAGTCCAACAAAAGCTCAATCACCCCTGGTCCTAGACTAGGATCTGGGGATGGTATAATATTGAGCGTGGAGTTGTTGACGTGACAGGATGTGGACGGTTGCATTCCAGTATTCTTTTTCATCTGTTTGCCCGTGGTTCAGTTGCCACCAGCACCAGCAGGCATGACATCCACTCCAACTGGACTCTGCGTGACCCCCGGCGGTTCTCCATGGACGAGAGCAGGCTGAAGCAGCCGGGGGAGAGGAGCGAACATGGACGAGGTCCGGGTGGGACCCTGGGCACTCGCAGGCATCTCCAGAGGAACCCCATCCACCTGCCAAAGGTGGCAGAGAGCGCCTTCCAGACAATGCGCTTCAAGCCCAAGCTGCAGAAGAAGGACTAGAGTGGGCAGATGCTGGCACATAGCTTTGTCCCTCGTCAGGTGCACAAGAAAACCCCTACATAGGGAAACCAAGGACAATTTAGGGCTTATAAGTGATACATTTTCAAATAAATTTTGAACCAATCTCCAATGAAATGCGGAGTGCATTAAAAGAGGATACAAGTTTTAAAAACTGTATTAAACTTAACTAATGCAGGGACAGTTCTATTTTCTTTCATTTACCTCGTAGTTTTCTTTTGGAATGGCGCGACTGGTTGAGTTAAATTAAGCAAAAGCTACAGTCTGTTGTAGCGAGTGCCTGATTGCCAGGAAGTGCTCAGGCCTGAGGCAGGGCAGGAATTTCTGGCCCATCTTGCAGCTGTTTCCTGGGCGTTCGGCTGAGGGCCGCCTCACCCCAACACACTCATGAATAATCCAGACAGCTCTGGCGGCCAGGTATATCCGATCCTCAGCCTGTCTGTCATGGCGGTACGGCTGATTCCTGTGCCATGGTTGACTCCAGCCGTTCTGTTTACCAGAGAGACGAGTAAAGACACTCAGCAGAAACACAAGGGATGATTTGGCAGGAGGAAGTTTTAATGTGTTTAATGAGTTTGCTGCTGTGCCTTAAGATGATTAACCTCAGTCATAAAACAGCTAGCCATATAAGTCTATTAGGCATCAAGTTCTAAGCTATCAAAGTTACTTTGGATAAAATTACTCACAGTAAATGAATGACATTTTATTTAATTTAAAAACAACTCATGCCTTGAAAAAGCCAATATTTTGAGGTAGAGGTTTTATTGCAGCATAATTATGCCACACTCACAGTGG
Source organism: Petrocephalus sullivani (assembly GCA_026780845.1). NCBI lineage: Eukaryota > Metazoa > Chordata > Actinopteri > Osteoglossiformes > Mormyridae > Petrocephalus > Petrocephalus sullivani. The sequence continues at coordinate 504,392 of JAODKM010000073.1, read as the reverse complement.
CTACATCTACAACTGGACAGGCAGCATTTCTGCTATGGTTTGCCATGCTGTGGACCTCAGTGAAGAGGTCAGCCAGGCTCAGTGGCCTCACCATTTCTCAGAGCAAACTGCCATGAATACGCTTTACCTGTCACTACGGACAACTGATAAAAGCCAAGTGTACTTTGGTGCATGGATTTGACAATAATCTGATCATAAGGTTTGCTGCTACACTCATATGGAAGGCTTCCATGTTGCGAGGCTCAGAACTTGTTATATAATTATTGTTTGATATTTATTGGCATTGGTATGGTGGCTCAGTTGCTAATAGTGTTGCCACTAGGGTTGGATGCTTGAGTCTCATCTCTGCTGTGTGTTATCTGTCATTAAACCTGTTATTTTGACACAAGGGAAATCTCAAATTAATAAAAACATCTGTGACTGTGATCAAAAAACTAAAAATGCCAAATGTCATGTATTTTGTTTGTTTGTTTATGGTTAGGGTCAGGGCTGGGTAGGGGCTAAGGTTGTCATTGTTGGGATTAGGTTTTGTCCCATAGAAATGAATGGATGGTCCCCACAAAAATAAGAATACAAATGTGTGTGTGTCTTATGTGTGTGTGTGGATTTGTAATTATTACAGTGTGGGGACCCGAAGTCCCCACAATTTTATAAAAACTTGTTAGTTTTTACCTTGTGGGGACATTTTTCCGGTCCCTACAAGGGTAACCTCAATTTTATAAAAATTGGTGACTGCAATTAAAAAACTACAAATGCCACATGGATTATATTTTGTTTGGTTACTTATAGTTAAGGTTAGGGCTGGATAGGGGTTAAGGGTGTCATAGCTGAACCATAGGAATGAATGGAGAGTCCCCATAAAGATAGGAATACATGGACTGTGTGTGTCTGTGTGTGTGTCTGTGTCTGTGTCTGTGTGGTAGATGATATTTTATCCAGCGGTTACCAAAGCCTTCTTGTGCCCTGTGCTGCCTGGAATAGACTGCATGTCCCCTCACAACCCTGACCATGACAGACAGTTGGAAAAGTGGTGGATTATATTGTTTTAATTGTACATAATTTACTGACTGGTGTGTGTAGATCATGGATGCAAATCAAACATCCTGGTTAAAAAAAAGTGCTACAATAACAATGAAATTTTCTGCTTCTTTGTTGGTGTTTTTCTTTCTTTATTTAATTTAATTAATTTATTTTTTGATGAGATGCATCATGTGCTCTTTAATAATGTGAAAAATTTATAATAGCCAAAATTCTTTTGTGACAATTCTTTGACTCTTTCACTTTTCACTTACCAGTTGTATCTATTAAAGCATTAAGTAGCTTTCCAGTCTTGACTTGACTATTTGTTACCGTGAAAAACATTAGACATTAATACCTATTATTCACCACAAGGTGGCAGAAGAAACCATCTTTCACATTGTACTGCCGTGCGTTCGGTATTACATCAATGCTTATCAATTTTTTTGTGTGTGTCTGTGTGTGACAGAAACAGCATGGCCCCGGTTATATGTTTTTTATGAATATGTGGTCTTGCACGTACCGGCCCACACCATACTAAGCAAATTAATTCCTCTTCCAGGTTTTTAAAATGTGCGAGACACTGAGATTACATTGTGGGTGTGGTTGTATTTGCTGGGGAGGTGGCAGAAGGAGCATGAGGTCTTGTCCGGAAAGAAAGAAAAGCATGTCCTCCGTCCTCATGAGACGACGGGTGTGCTTTAATGAAGAGCTGTCACCAGTGTGCTGCTGGCAGTCAAGGGCAGCAGGACCGTGCGACACGTACTGCTGAAAAAATGGTAAGAAGTTCTTTGTGTGCATTTCGGGACAGTGATATAGAGCGAGCAAATTACAAATAATGTGCAGCCTTTTCTGGCCTTTAACCCTGTTCTGTTAATCAATTACTAATTTTTACATCTGCGGCAAATTGTTGATGATGACTTTGGGCCAAATTGATCAAACTGTTGCTTGTGTGTGAAATGTGCATGCATCTCCGTCAGGGTTAATAAGTCACACTGTTTGTCAGTGATACTGATGTTGTGGCGTTTGAAGCTACGGGAGGCCCAAATTGACCGTGGTGTCAACAATATGACTATTGACAACATTTAGGAAAGGTCATTTTCTGTATTCCCTATTAAGTGCATGTAGCTCCCTGGATTGTGCTGATCAGCCCCCTGTTGTGTTGTCTGTCCTCGCAGTATGGATTCATAAACACTTGCCTGAAATCTCTTGTCATTGAGAAATTTGGTGAAGAGACATGGGAGACTCTAAGGTTTGGTTTCTTTTCTCTGCATTGATGCTGTTGCTGTAGGAAATTGCCAGTGTGTAAATTGCCAGTATTTTCCCACATCATTCCCTTGCCCATACCCCCCAGGACAAAGGCAGAGGTCCAGGATTCCTTCATGACTTATGAGATCTATGATGACACGCTAACCCTGCGCCTAGTGCAGGAGGCCTGTAGAATGTTGGGTGAGTCTCATCTAGAGAGCCAGACCTGGGATCTTCCAGCACACAGAGCTGTATCCAAAGTCAGCAGACTGGCATGCACTCTGTTGGAGCTGAAAACTGTGGTATAATTTAGCTCAAGGCAAACATCACTGATGAGGTCGCATCATGGCAAGAAAATCTTAAATATATCATACAATACATGCATTTGAGGTGGAATGAAAATAAAGAATAACCAATAATATTCAATATTTCCAACAGCACTTACACTGCACATAGGAGACCATGTTGTTTGTGGTCAATGAATGTTTGGAAAGTTTCAGTGATAGGGCACTGGAGAGCTTCAGTGATAGGGCACTGGAGAGCTTCAGTGATAGCAGGTGCTAACAATGTCCCCGATGAGGTCTTCATTTGACCACAAAGGCTGTTGTACGGTCCTCATGGCCATTGGTAGGCGTGAACCTTGGTCCCATCCGCACACTTTGCCCTTCCACAGGGATGCTGCTTTCTGATGCTGCCTTGTTATTCCAGCACGGGGAGTAGATTTAATTAACATTTGTGGTCACCCTTCTCTCAGTAGACATTTGGGTAGAATATATAAATACACAAATAACTGAAATAACAGAGCTGTGGTTGGGTGCCTTAATGGTTTTTAAACTGGGATGTACTGAACTGGGATTTAATTTGTACTGGGCATGGGGAGATGTACTGGTTGTCATGGAACCTCATAGCAATATATGATTCCCTAATTACGCTGCCAATTTCATCTAGATGTTTCCTCTGAGGTGGTCCTCAAGCTGTTTGGCGAGTTCTTCTTTAGCTTCTGCAAGATGTCTGGCTATGACACCATGCTGCGTACCTTGGGCGGGAATCTTGTGGACTTTATTGAGAACTTGGATGCCCTCCACAGCTACTTGGCCTTGTCGTATGAGGTGAGTTTTAATGCTTTGAGGTATGTCAGGTGTGTCCACTCATAAAGTTTGCCGTTTGCCTCAAGTATTCTGCAGTAATTTTTATATATTTTATGTACAATACATGCTTTATGCTTCACAGTTCAAGAATTAAAAACAAAATGATTAAAAATGCAGCATGGTCTGAAATTGCCCATACTGATGTTGTCGTGTTTGAAGCTACTTTGAAGAGCGTAAACCTGACTGTCCTGCCTAATATGGGGTCTATTAAAAATAGCATCTATCTTTTGAACAAATACTAGTTAAAAACATCCCAAAAACTTTCCCCTCTTTTAGCAAATGAATGCCCCTTCTTTTCGTGTGGAGAAGACAGAAGATGGGAAAATGCTGTTGCATTACTACTCAGATCGGAAGGGGCTCTGTCATATTGTACCAGGCAAGGAATTGGACAATCAATCTGCCTCCATTTCTCGTACTGTTACTCCACTTCAAAGCTGCTACTGTAGTTAATCGTAAGAATAGAAACCAGATTATCACTAGGCTTTCAGGGAAGAACTTAATTATCTGTGGACTGAATCTCTTTTAGGGCATTATGGTATTAATGGATGTATTGCCACTCATCACAGGCATCATAGAAGCAGTAGCCAAGGATTTCTTCGACAGTCAGGTCCACATGACCATTCTCAACCAATCAGAGGAGAAAGAGCACACTGGAAAGAAAGAGCATGTGGTCTTCTTGGTTGTGCAGATGAAGAACAGAGCTAAAAAGAGTCACAACATTGCTGACACTGAGGACAGGAGGGTTTGTAGACAGTTTGTTTCTCCCTCATGGTTTGCACATTTCCTCCATAAGTGCTTTTGACACATTTGATCACATGTTGATTCAATCTTCAAATAATGAAATAAGTACTGACAAAATATGAATTTTCCTGCAATCTACATCCCACCAATGTCTGCTCATGTGAAAAGTATGAGGTCTATCCCATGTGGCTTCAGGCTTCCCAAAACAGCACCCTTCTTATTTTTCTCTGAGTATTTCTTTAGATTCTTTGGGAGTTATTTTTCTGGAGGTTTTGTAATATAGTTTAATTTATAGTTTATGTTATATTGTCTATGCTATAACTGAAATGTGTTACTTAGTATTACATAGGACAAAACACATGTATTTCATATTTTCTGACAGGAAAGGGATGAAACCTTTGGGAAGATGAAATCCAGATATGCCACCTTACCACCATGTCCTGGGAGAAGGGCACCATGGGAAATTGTGAGGAGCATTGTCAAGTTTGGGCAAGGTCAGTCTTTCTTTTGTCTGCCCAGAGTTTATTTTTGCCCTCAAACAACATGTCAAGACTAATAAAAACCTCATACACATATTTGTTTAATTAGTATTTCAGTACCTGGATTGCTTATTTTTGTTTGGTGGTTCAATTCCCTTGATGAATTTTATTGTTGAAAATTTGCAAAAGATGGTTAGATGTAGTTGATCTGATTTGCTTCATCCATCTATCCTCTAATCTAGTGCTTCCCAACCCCATCCTCAGGGCCTCCCTGACAGTCCACATTTTTGCTTCCTAACTACTGGGATTTGGGAGGGAGCAAAAATGTGGACTGTCTGGGGGTCCTAACAGACTAGATTGGGAGAAACTGCTCTAACCCTGGTCAGTGTTATGGAGGGACCTGGAGCCTTTACCAGTCATTATTAGGCAAAAGGATGGGGCACACTCTGGACAAGATGCCAATCCATCACAGAGCACATACACATGAAACACAATTATATATCATATGCAGTTTTAGAGATATCACTTTAGATTAATGCATAGGAAACCCACACAATACAGGTAGAACATGCAAACTCCACACAGTGCAAACCACTAACCTTGTACAGCACTGCTTTGCACTGAACCAATATCACAGCATGATAAAACTACAAAGTCACAAGTGTTTTCCTGAAATTAATTGTGATACAAAAGTAAGAACATGAAGTTTCATGAAGATTTGCTTTTTTTGCAGATTTACAATGACACTATCCTCACTGTGTGGTAGGGGCTGCACAGACTAGTCGACAGGTCAGCTTTACTGCACCACAATGACGTTTTGAGCTTGATGCCAACTAGTCGCTGATCACGTGGGTGATACAGATAGGAATGCGACGCTGTCGCAGATTCAAAGGAGAATGTATGTCCGTGTGTTTTTATTTTAAAAAATCAAAGATTTTCTGACTTTTTCCGGATGTGGGGGTTGTCACATCCTGTGTGACTACCAGCGTAATCGTCCATCAAAAAATACATGAACCGCCATGCACTGTTTCCCCAGGCAACCTCCTAAATTCGTTTACCCCCTGCTACCCAGAGAAGTTGTGGATCGAGGAGCAGACCTTCTGTAATACCTTTCCTTTCCACATCGTCTTTGATGAGAATGTAAGACATCAGCTGCTTTTGATTCCTAAGTAGTTGCACTATGAGATAGATTAACTCCCCTCAGCATGGAGAGCAGACACTAAGGGCCATGGGACAGAGCAAATCTGTGAATTATTATTCGCTCTGTTACCTTCATTACTGGTTTTGGTGGTTGACAAGCAATTTGAGCTGATTGTAGCACTGCATTCAGTACATCCCTGTCCTCTGGCCAGTGTCCTCAAGTGGTTAAAACCACTTAACCCATGGTAACAAAACCTGACATATTGTGGCATACAGCTCAAGGTGAAACAAACTGGGGTCAACATCCAGAAATTCGTCCCAGGACTGCAAATGATGGACATCAAGCTGGATGAGTACTTCAGTATCGTCCACCCTGAGGTCACCTTCGACATTGGGAGTATCAGGCAATTCATCAATAGTCAGTTTGTGCTGAAGACCAGGCGGGAGATGCTACCAGAGTCCTCTCAGCAACAGTCAATGCTCAAACTCCGAGGTGCCACTATTGTGTCTTTGTACAAATGCTGGCCCCAACAGCCAATCATGCTTTCAGTTACATACTATATACCATTTAATTTCTTTATTGCTGTTTATGATTTGCTAATGTATTTCTCAGTCTTAATTTATTTCTGAGAGATTCAAAGCCATACTCCAAATAATGGGGGGGGGGGGAGAGAAATGGTACTGTTTCTTTATAGAAAGATGTAGTTATGCTTTGGAAGTATTGTGGTGGGCAATCATAATGCAGTACATCTCGGCTAGTGAGAGTCGCGGTATTGCTGCCATCCTAGGCCAGATGGTGTGGATGGATTCGCTGGGTTGCATGGTATACTTGTGCTCACCGAAGCTACGCAGCCTTCAGGAGCTGGAGGAACGAGGCCTCCACATCGCCGACATTGCGCCTCACGACACGACGCGCGACCTCATCCTGCTCAACCAGCAGCGGCTGGCTGAGATCGAGCTCTCTACCCAGCTGGAGCGCAAGAAGGAGGAGCTGCGGATTCTCTCCCGGAACCTGGAGGTGGAGAAGAAGAAGACGGAGGCTCTGCTGTACGCCATGCTCCCCCGCCATGTGGCCAACCAGCTGAAGGAGGGCAAGAAGGTCGAAGCAGGTGTGGTGCCCTCTGGAGTATAGAAAGGGCTGGCTGCTGGTTCTTAAATCCACTTCTTGATTAACTGTTTGTTTTGAAATATATAAGTCCCAGGGGTATGTAGTTGCTTAGGCTTCTGACTAAAACAATACACAGCTAACAATTTTCCATTTCAATCATTAACATAACTAGATATTTTTTCTTTTCATATCTTGCACAGTAGTACTACAGTAGGATCTAGGGACTTGAACTTGTAACATTATGGTCCCATTTAATTATGTCCTATGCACATACATACATACATGTCTTTTACAACCATACCCTGACACTTAATATATTACATAACCAGATTTGCACCATGTGCAAATGCCATCCACTCTCCCAGGTGAGTTCAAGGTGTGCACAATCCTGTTCAGCGATGTGGTGACCTTCACCAACATCTGTGCAGCCTGTGAGCCCATCCAGATAGTCAACATGCTCAACTCCATGTACTCCAGGTTTGACCGACTGACCAACGTACACGATGTTTACAAGGTAAAGCAGCTTTTGGGTATTGTGCCAAGCAAGGTTTCCTGAGACATTTCACACATCCTTGTAGCATCTGTCCATCCGTTGTCTAACCATGTATTCATGTCAGGCTGACAGGGGCCTGGTGCCTATCCAACGCATTATGTGGCACATTAAGAGGTTTCAGAGACTCCAATTAGCCATTGCAGTAGCACAGCTGAACATCCTACCTGTGACAAAGGGATATGCTATTATTGGGCCATAGCTGGGATGGTAGGTTTGGGAAGAGCACATTTTCATAAATTCTGTTCAGTTAGGCCCCTGTTCCTGGGCCAAGCCATACCTGCCTTTCTATTTCAGCGCAATTAAACATAGTGCCCGAGTCACATGACTGGTCTTACAGGTGGAAACCATTGGAGATGCTTACATGGTGGTGGGAGGGGTGCCTGTTCCAACCCACACCCATGCTGAGCGTGTGGCTAACTTTGCCTTGGGCATGCGCATGGCCGCCCGAGAAGTGACAAACCCCATCACTGGAAGCCCAATTCAGGTGAGGCTTTACGGCTCAGGTTTCCCTTTAGTCAGGGCAATTGCTGTCCATATATTTGTTGTCATATTCATAGTATTTATATTATTATAGTATTATAATATTTTCATTTACAGTATGCAGTGACCCACAGTATCTTTTGTGCATATCCCCCTGCACTGACACTGCCACTGCATCCACTGGCAAATACTGCACCACTAAACAGTTACTCTGCATTGATTAGTATTCTTACTACCTTACCTTTCATCACCATTATCATCCTTAAATATTGTTACTATTGCCAGTTTTAGTAGTCTTTCTATTCTTTATTCTTCTACCTATCATTTTTTAATAATACTTCCACCTATTACTTTTCTATCTATCTGTCCATCTGTCTTATCTATCTAATCTGTATATCCATAGATATAAAAGTATAGCTCTATATGCATCTATGACATCATGTTGTGGGATGTTGTGTGTTTGTTCCAGATCCGGGTCGGTCTCCACACTGGGCCGGTGCTGGCTGGGGTGGTTGGGGAGAAGATGCCACGTTACTGCCTTTTTGGGGACACAGTCAACACAGCATCCCGCATGGAGAGCCACGGAGTCCCAGACCATATACACCTCAGCCCCACCACATACAGGTTCTAGCTTGGGGACAAACGACAAGTCATACATTTTCTTTATATGGAAATAAGCTAAATATCCCACGTGATCGATGTAGCGCAAATTTTTCACAGCTTGAATTTTGTCAACTTGATCGCATTCATTCCCACAGAGAGCTTGAGAACAAAGGCTTTGAGATCACAGAGAGAGGGGAGATCCAGGTCAAAGGAAAGGGCCTGATGGCCACATACTTCCTGCTGCAGAATCTCAGTCTCTCTGAGGACAGAATTATGGGCAGAGGAACAGAAGAGCCATACATGTACAGTGACGGCCAGCAGGAGGTGACTGACACCAGACCAGGTGAGCAGGCATGGGGAAGAAAGCCAGTGGTGAGTAGAAATGTTGACTTAGCTAAACTGGGACTATTGAACGTCCCTTCAGTAGACAGAGGAATAGGGCCGATATTGAGTATACATAGTTGTAGACATGTACTGTAAGCACAAATCCTGAAGAACTACATTTGAGTCCCAAGCTAGAATGCTACATGCAGAAAACTGAAGCTTGTACCCAACTCTCTTCGCCTCTAACAGGTACTCAGCAATCAACTGGTACAGGAACAGAAAACGATTTGGAGAAGGGAGGAAGTCGGGCATCAACTCCATCTTTGCAGGGGGACTTAAGCAATGATGCACTTAACTCCAGGTTCTGCCAACTGTTCTAGCTGAAGCATCACTGCTGATGGCAGTTCATATTACCGGTCTCGTCCAGGAATATGTTGTTGCTCTTTGTGTTTGTCCCATGGCTGTCAAATAAGTGCAATTCAGTTTATTCCAGAGAATCTTGCAAACAAGTGCAATTTCATTTTCAGTAACTTAATAATAATATTTCAGATATGCTGAGAGAAATGTAAAGGAAAACAGACATGACAGGGGTGGTAGTAAAGCACAAGCTGTATCTTACATCTGTTCGCTTCCACCAGTCACCATCTGGCCAGCCAAGGCTCCAGGTCCAATCGTGTGGATGGCCACAAGGTGGGAATGAGACATTTATGGTACCGGCTCGTCCCGAGGCATGGAGATGGCGGACTTCATGTGCACCTGCGGGCAACAGGGCTCGTGTTGCCAGCAGACAGCTGGCCCCTGCGGGCTTGCCCGAAACATTAGCCCTGCTGCCCAATTGATTGAGAGAGCGACAAGCTGACACATTTACTTGGTAATCGTGCAATGAGGTATGCTCAGCATTGTCTGTCTGGTGTTTCGTAGGATGGGGTCCCCAAGGTTATGGCAAAATCTCTCAGCAGTCTATTAGGTTGATTAGCTGGCTTTTTACATTTGAATATGATAAGGCTGTCAGGGTCGGTGCCTGTCCTCCCCCCTTTTGGCCAACTGGTGCAGTTGGCCATCCTGACCTCCCCTGTGTTCCTTACTTCTGGTATGGGGGGTATTCTCCGTACGTGGATTATTCGTTTAGCCGGATGAAATTGTTGATTTGGCATGATCCAGGATTTGTCGGTTCTTCTAAACTCTCGCTGGATGTGTTGTTATACCAACACATCCTAATCGTCAAACCTGCTCGGAGCAGGT
>JAODKM010000073.1:451337-473367 GCA_026780845.1 Petrocephalus sullivani | reverse complement strand
ATAATTTGATGGAGGGGGGGGGGGGGTTACTTGGTGGATTATGTTGACTGGTGGGGAGGGGTGTGAAGGTTTTGGTTTGCTTATCGTCATTAACTAGGTATGTTTTAAAAATCAACCTGTCGTTTGCTATTTACTGGTGGCCACTGCTGTAAGAGAGTATTATTAGTGACACTTTATCATGATTCAGTTAGTCTGTTTGTTCTTAGAATTGGGTTGGTATAAAAACTGACTGCCAACACAATGTATCTCTTAAACATAGAGTTTCAATTGCTACGTCTCCTTAAATAAACACCATTCCTAAAAGAATATTTTTTTCTGATATTAGGCTGGAAATAGAAATAGGCTGGTTCTGAAGATGGCTGTCTCAGCTTTTATTTTTTCTAAGCATATTACTTGTTGCCATTGTCTAAAATAACTATTATAGGCAGTCTATGAACCCCATTTAACGACATGAGGCGCACAAGTTCTTTTAGGGCGTGGCCAATCCACTTTTGCTCGTGTTATAAACCAATCAGAGTGTCATCTCCGAAGACCTACGGCCCATAGTCGAAACTGCGGATAACGGCGAACCATCTGCGGATCCCATATATAACGTGATTTTCGTGTGCATACATATTTTAAAGTTTAATTGATAAATTACGCGCAGTGAGACAGGGAAAATTTTCATTCTGTGATATGAAATACTATGTATTACGACGTCTCAGAATCGGGCCTTGGAAAAAAAAATCTTCATTTTCCGGCGCATTCCTTGCCTTGATCAGTGTTGATGCACTCCAGTGCGCTGGAAGTGACACTAATGATGTGTTTAAACTAATATAGTAGACTCCAAGAGCTTTCGAATGGGTGGCTACGCTACTGATATTTTAATTGCTGATCAAATATTTCACTTTGGATTCAGAGGAGCGCATAAAAAATCGTAAGACATGAACGTGACTTAGTTCGTTTTTGGAACTGTGAACTATGGAAATAGATTTTGTCTAAAGAAATCATACTTAAATGTCAAGATGATATCGAAATTTTATAAAAACGAAAATCCATATTCAGAGTCGCGAATGTGTGCCTATGCAAATTGTGTAAGTTTAACGAGTACAATCTTCAAGTCATATTTACGAATCCTAATTTTTGAGTGTATGGTGTTCAAGATGCGACTACAAACTTCAGTTTACGCATTTACAACTTCGGCACAATATTTACAAATCGCTAGCTACGTGGGCAAAGTTGCCTTGCTTTTAGTCAATCGGGTTTTGAAAAAAACACCGTCATCAAGTTCTGACGAGCGTAAGCCAATTGGAGGGCTCCAAAGGACTGCGGGGGTTGGACCGAAAGCGGTCATCTAATAATAATAAGTACGTGAAAATGAATTGCAAATCCGAAGTCACGGCGAGATTTCTTTTTGTCAAAACGCATTGGGCATTTTACAGATTAAAATGAACTAGGGAGCCGTTTCTTGAATGCTTTAACACAGCGGGTCCCACTGTAACCAGTTTCGCTCGATCGTCATTACTGCGGTTAGCTAATTCTGATTAATATATAACTAATCATTATGACATATATTTCTTAACATATTTTGATATACACACTATTGATCTTTGACGTTGTAAACTTTTTATTTTAAATCTTTTGTATGTTTGTGCGCTGTTTTGTATGTAGGTGCAAGTTGTGCTGCGTTCCATTTGAACGTGTTACTCGGAAATTCCGAGTTCGTGGGTAACGCACCTGGCTCCACCTCATTTAAGACCGGCACGCCCATGGGTGCACGTACAAATGACAATTTATACTCGACAACTGCGACGGGCTCGTGCTAGCATAGACACTTGCGTCGCTTTGTGCCGGGTGTAAAATAGGGCCCTAGGTATCTTGTGACTATTTATGATTCTTTGTGGTGGCATGGGTTGCTAATCATCAGGTGCGTAAGAGTGCTGATAATTGCGCTACTGACACATTCAACGGTTTTTCCTTAAAAAAAAAACTGAACTGGAACTGAACTTTTTTATGCGTCTGTGGTTGGCAGCTGTTTGAAGGGTTTTTTTTTTGCTATAAATGTCATTGTCGCAGTATTTCCATTGAAAACATGGTCTGAGTTATTATGAAATCTAAAAAAGGTATGGTATCAATTCCAAGATAAACCTTATCACAGTGAATATAGTTGTGTATGCCTTGAAATGTTGCGTCAGTTGAGTTATGCACCTGCATAAACTTCATATTTCGCTGAGGATTTTTTACCTTTGGTTATTTTAATATTGGTTAAGAGGGCAGAGATTACATGCTTTATTTTACACTTTCATAATGATTGAAGCTTTTTAATGTTTCCTATGTTTAGCCCAGAAAACTTTCACTTTCAAAAATTAATTAAAAATCATTCAAACAATTTAACAATAAGGGTCTGCGAATTACTACTAATTTGTTATTCTGCCAAGCAGTGTTTGGCTGACTGCCCTTTTGTGTAAATTCCAGTAAAGGGTAATATTCTGGATAAATCTTGTAAATAAAATTAATGATCGTATTATATGCAATTGAACAACATTCACCAGTGTTTAATATCTCTTTAAATCTTGATATTTTATAAATCCTCAGCAGCTGCACTCAAAAAGTTTTTTTTACTGTAATGCTCTTTGACTGTCTCGTATAAATTACTAATCCACCTGAAAATGATGGCTGTCCATGACGTCTAGTAGAATACAGAAGCAGAACTATAAACAGTCTGACTCTGTTGAGACAAATAACAATTTACCCATAATACCTGGACAAAGTTAAAGGATTTTCTTTCATGTTCACATGCTGCAAAATATCACTATGATGTGTGTGTGTGTCTCTCTATGTCTCTCTCTCTCTCCCTCCCTCGGTCCCTCTCCCCCTTCTGTGTCTTTCTTTGTCACTGTCACCCTCCTTCTTTTCCGTTCAGGGTCTTGGCAGGCCCTGGGTCTTTGTCTTTAATCCTTATCCCTGGTTCTGATCCAAAAAGTCCAACAGGGAGGACTTTGCCTGGATCCATGTAGATGTTCTGATTTGCTACATCTCACTCCTGAATTTGTAAATATCAATCTATCTATTTACTTATTTCTCCTCTTATTATGTCCGACCACTGCAGATATTCCTCTTCCAGTTCCTGGAGCAAGCCCTAGCATGTACCTCTCGCTTCACTGGCCTGTATGGCTGCAGAATATTCTATGCCTGAAAAATGATTGGCCGCAGCTGTCAGTCACCCAGTCACTCTGCTGATTGAACCTTCTATTTCTTTCCTGTGGCATGAGTCCTTTGTACTTGAGTGTTTTAGGTTCTTGCTCTAGCTGTTATCAACATCTGGGCTGCGAACAAGTTTATTTGGAGAAACTAAAAGGGCTAAAGTATGTAAGCTGTGCACACTGGGATTCCACAACTTTACACTAGAGTACAAGCCTCTTTGTTTGCAGCAGCTCTCCAGACTACAGGGGTCATAGCCATTTTTACCATAATCCTAAAGTAGAGGTTTCTGTAATAACCATTTGAAATCACAGTGAATGGTTCCTGAAAGATGGAAATCAGTTCCTGGAGGTTCACCTGGATAAATAATGCAGGAATGTTTTTATTATGTTTCACATTAACTTAATTACTCCAGTTTTCAATTTAACATATATTATTGCTGCTCTTAAAAAGTTTTGGAAATAGACACAGTCATCAAATTTGTGTTTGTATATACTTTTCACCTCATCAACTTGCCAAGGTAAAGGACAAACCTGCAGACACCTGAGGTGTCATTTCATAAATGTCAAAAAATACTTTGATGTGGCAATTAAGCAGTAGAGATAGCAGGTTCATGGTATGCAATCTCTCGCCATAAACTGAGTATGATTTCCTGCTCGTTAACTGTATGTGATAAATGTTTGCTGTCCTGCTACAAAATTAATAATAACTGTATGTAATAAAAATAACCCATGGTCTCTGGTGTTGCTTTGCGCTTGGTGCTCATTGTATGCGAAGTTATGAGTGTTACCCTTGGCTTCCACATGGCTGTGCTGTGGGCTGTTGAGTTAAAATAGAAATCGAATATCTGCTTTTTTTCTCTTTGGAGAAGTTAATCTGTAAGATTCTTCCTTTCGCACTATATGTATTATTTTATATTTGTTTGTGTGTTTTTTCATATTGTATACGTTATTAATTATACATTGGAAATGTTTATTTCTTCAATTTAAAATTATGCAAAATATCAATATGTATTCTGTTTCACCAGTGGAAATCAGTATTTTGTCCATCCCCCCGATAAACCTGAATTATATTCCACTGGTGTCAGTGTGTGGGTCTTCCATGCTTCCACAAATTCTATTCTGGGCTATATTCATTTGCTGCTTGCCCATGACTTTGTTACCATGCACAGTTTTTGTATTGCGAAATGACCTCCCACGTGAGTTGGGTCTTAGTCACATCCTCCCTCATACGGCTGACATAGGGCCGCCTTGCCTGAGTGTTTGCCCCTCCCACTAACTGGCAGGTTCCTTGCAGACTTGATGGCTAAGAGAAAGAAGCTTTGATGTGACAAATTGCTGCCACTTCACAAAGGCCTCAGGGACTGGTGAGTGTGAGTGAAATAAAGATGTTGGTGTGTCTTCATGCATTTATGTTGTATAATGAATATTGTAGTTCTGTAATGAGAAATAGAAAGACCACACAGGTCACCAATACCAAAGTCACACATAGCTGGCTTTCAACTACTGCATGTTTTTGTTTGGTTTAGAAAACAAGATTTGTTTTGGGGCCAAAAATTATTTTTATTCAGTGTTAATTAAAAATATAATAACTTTTTAAAAGTAGACAGTATAATTGCACGTCATAATATGCCAGCCAGTGAACTTTCATGCTACTTTTTGATACCTACTGCTGTTTTTTCACCAATATTGAGAAATCACACTACATCTTCCTATGATTTAAAAGAGGTCTCACAAAGGTTGGAAAACAACTCAATGCTGTTTATATGGTTAGGAAACCACCTGTCATGTGGTTCCTCTGGTCCCCCAAACACTAACACATCTATTTCTGGGCTTAGAATTGTTCTGTACTTTTACTTTTGTAAATATTATATATTACAGTATTGCTCTAATTTTGTTTGTGTGAAGACTATACAATCATCATACTTAGTTTTATTCATCTTCAGTAACTTTCACAGTGGTACCTGTCTGTGGTAAGGGATTTACCATATAAAATGTATATTAAAATTTTATATATATATATATATATATATATATATATGTGTGTATGTATCATATCAACATCTGAGGATAAGTTGTGATAATTTCCATTTCCCTCTTCTGTAACTTCATGAATATGTCTGTGATGACAGAATAACTAGACCTGCATCTATACCGGCCTCCTGCTGGCTGATCTGATGGTGCACAAATTTAGCATCATCCAATTGGTCAAGGGCAATGTGCCATAGGCGCCACCCAAAAACCTGTCTGGGCAAGCACTGCACTCAGTTCAACTCAACTGAGAGCAAGAGAGCTTAGCAGAGGAAATGTTACAGAAGTCAGCATTCAGAACATTTGGTGTCATCTGCCGTGGCACCTTAATGTAACCAATGAGCAATGGGGGCTGTTGCAGACATCATGGGTATGCCCCTGTCAGCAAGCTGTACAGCTTTCCCTGCCTGATGGACAGCCAGTGTAGTTATCACAAAGACAACTTTATGATAATTACATGTAAGGGTTTTATTACAATGCCTACCTGCCACCCCGCCTAAAAGAGTGGAAACATGGATTAATGGATTAATGTCCCACTTTCTAATGACAAGAAAACCTAATTCTACTGTGAAAATGTCAATGTCTGTTAAAATTTCTAAATTGAAGCCATCGGGAAGTAAGCTAATATGGCTGTGCTTGGATTCAGGGCTGGACTTGGCTATCTGACATCCTGTGCATCCAACCCCACCCCCCAGTTTGAGAAAATGCAAAGGTTATCATGGGACGACCCCTTACTTCACAAAATTTATTGTGGAGACTCAAAAGTCCAGGGCTGAAATTTAATCACAATCCATGGATTGATGAAATATACGTTATTAATTAGTTGATGCTTTTATGCTGAGTAATTACGACTAGGTGATTATCTAAAAAAATTATATTGTAATAGAAAAAGTTCAAATTAACTTAATTAAGTTGTCCAAAACACACACAAGAACAGAAGCAAGCGTGAGCAATAGTCACGGTAATTAGGTATTTTTTTTTGTGTACAAGAATATGGGACAAATCATATATTTTCGTGGATCAGAGGGAGAGATCATAAAACTGTGTTTTATGGGAGTTGTAGTTTTTAAGTGGACAATGAATAGAAAGTCAAGTAATTAATAGCCGAGTCTAATTCATCTAAATATTGTCAATGGTTCCTCATTTTTTTATCTTAAATGTTGACTATAGCTTGTGAATACTGCGGCCTCTCCTAATTGACAGGAGCTACAAAGAAGGGATTCGTAGCTAAGCTCTCAAGACTGTGTGATATCTGTTACTGCAAAATAAGCACTATGTCATTCATTCATAATATCGGTATATCACCCAGCCCTATGGGACACCTTACAGTGCAGCATTGTATGTTGGAAAATATTGTTATTTTATTCATATCAGACTGCAGAAACTGTTTTGTTTTTTCCATATGACACAGTTGCTTAGTCTTCATATGAGTCAGAGAGGTTTTGCTTTTTTTCAGATGAAGGTGCTTTTCAAATGATAAATTCACTTGTCCTATACTTTGAGATTTAATGATGCGACTTGTTACCATAGGTGATTAAAAGATCATCCTTGGTGTATTACACATAGTTGTACTGCAATTTGACATTTAAGTTGCCTTTTTGAGTACATATTTTATATATAGTCTGTTTTTTATTTACCTATCCAATACTGGCTTTTACTGTCACATTAGCATTGTTTCCGCTTATGAAATTCTCATCTCACATTCCTGTTTATGGAGTGATCCTTAGCACGGTACCCCCGAGCCTCAGGGCCAAGGCTCAGAGATGTGACCACTGCCCCTCGCTGCTGTCCCTTATGCTCACGTTTGGCGTCTTGTCAGAAGTTCAAGTTGCTGCCGCCTCTCCATCCTGGTTGCCATGATTGCATGCAGAGCGACATGGAAGTATGAAACATGGCTACAGCACAGATGAGCGGCAGTCAACAGACTATCCACTTATCCCAAACCTTGCATTAGTATGTAAATAAATATCAAGGGGAAATATTAAGGTTTTCAGTGACAGAGGACAGGGAATGACAATCACATCATCTCTTGACGACCTGTGGTGCATTGGTCATGTGGCTAGTGTCTAGAGAGGCATGCTGGGAAGCTCAAAGGAGCTGTGCACATGGTCCCAAATGTTGCCTCACTCCGGGGTCATGGCTCACAAAGCTTTTATGCTTGGATTTCAAGCCTCAGTTCAGTGAGTATACAACAGCACTATGACAAGACATGCATTTTAAATATGTTGACTTAGAGTGTAAAAAACAAAAAGATATTTTTTACATTGCTAGTACTTACACAAGTTGGCACAGAATGCTCTTGCTGTTGAGTTGGCACGTAAACAGAAGATAGCACATGCTAACCTCCACATGGCATAAGGATGAGTGAGGGGGGAGCTGCAGAGAATAGCTGGAGATCTGATTTTAGTTGACAGGTTGTTGTGTTGCGACCCTGTGCACTGATAACAGCATTGGAAAATGGCTGAATGGATGCATAATTTTTTTTTCTGCATTTTTTTGATTTTACAACAAATCCACAACACCACCAGAAGCATTCCTTTCCCTGCTGATAGTGTCACCATCAAATAAAAAGATTTGTTAGGTGGACAAGTGGGTCATCCAGCGTGACTAATGATTATTTCAAACTTGAACAGTTTTCCAACTGGCCAGCCACAGTCTTGACCTAGTTCTCTTAAAGGAAGTAGAGGTTTAACTGCTAGTGCTTAGTAAGTAAAATGTAGTCAGCAAGGTTATTACAATGCATGCTGTTATGTTCATGATACCTGGCGAAGGTCAATAAAGACATGAGAGTGGAACATAAAACAGTAAACAGTATGAATTATACAAACCTTAAAAGTATGAGTTATGCTAAGTTTCAGAATCATATCACTGCTCGATTTCCCCGTAACAAATTCGCAATGTGTGGGTATAGTGTTAGGCATCTGCAACACTTGGGCAGGTCTGTAATGTCAAGCTGATTCTGGAAATGTGGGTTCTGTAGAGACTGAGTTCACAGGAATGGAAGGGAACTGTGTAATCGTAGAGGGTAGCAACTCTTTAAAAATAGGCAGGAGGCGCACTTGGGCTGATGTCTCAGAAATGCAGACGAGTCTTTCACTTGATAGGACATGAAGATGGATATAGATAGAGCCTAGGGGATAGACGGAATGATACAAGAAACTTGGAGTCTCTTATTTAAACTGACTCAACCTCTCAATGCCTCATAGGCACTTGTCACCTAATGGAATCTGAAAGAAAATTCCACCAATATTCATTTTGCATATTGTCCCATTTTCTGTAGCAAATAGAAGTTTTTGTTTTCCAAATTCAGCTTATTGCATGGATAGCAATGTTGTGCAGTTTCATACAATTCCCAGTGACCAGTTCTTTAATGTTTAGGAAAACCAAAATGTATAATGAAACTAAGCTGGGCTGTATATAAAGCATACTACTAGGCATGGCAATAAAGAATAAATCAGACAGAAGTTGATCATCAGTATACATAGATTTATTTCACTCTGTGCACACATCTAATATCAGCAATATTATGATTTTATTGCCAGATAAATCGTCAATTTGTTGTATTTGGTTCAGATATTGCAATTTCTTTTGCATGTGCAGTACTTTATCTTCTTTAGGGAAGCTTTTTTAGTAGAATAGAATGGTCGTCATATGCACAGTTTTGAAAATAATGAAGATACAAATACATTTTAAACTTGCTGTAAATCCATGGCTAATTAAATTTTTGATTAAACATGATTCTATGTTGGTGATGTATAGTTTATACTAAATTCTAACTATACATTTGAATTGCAAACCTGAACAAGACATTGTTTTGCATCTATAGATGGGATGAATATAGATGGGATGAATGGAGTTATCAAAACAAGAAGTTGTCTTGTCTTTTCATGATTGAAGAGCAAATTTCCAAAACTGTATTTTGTTGTTTTTGAGATGACACCACCAATGTCAGACGTATTTATCATGTTACAGTATTTATAACTGAAACACACTCAGTCTTCATGTAATCCAACAAAGAACTTTTGTTAAACTCTCAAAACTCAATAAGTACATAGAAATGGTACTTACTTATGAACTTATCCGACCCAAATATCCAGTTTGGGATATTTGCTGTTCAACTACCAGATGAATGTTCCCCTCCAAAATGCTTGAAACTTGGGTCAATATGTCTTCATTTCATGGTGTTACTAGACTTCTTGCAGTTATTGGCCTCAGTAGTATTCAGAGATTAGATTAAAAGGAGAATACCTTCTTTTTGTAGCCACAAACAGTAAATCACTGACACACAAGCATTCCAGGTTGGAATACTGTATCTCGATTACAGAAAGCAGGGCCTCTGAAGTAATTCCTGGTTTCTCTTTGAAGACTTGACTGTCATGCCTCGTGCCCAAATACTTGTCATCCAGAGATGAAGATAAGCTTTTGATACCATCACCCAAAAAGGTGAAGCTAGATAAGATGCTGCACAAGACGCACCAATGAGAGAAGGCTGCTGGCTCTTCTTAGAAACTCTGTGGCCTGGCAGGGTACCGTATTGGACTGTGACCTTTACAAAAGGAGTTGCAGGATCAGATATATCACTTTGAATACTTAACATTTCAGCTGCAAGCCCTGCCTACACAGGTGTATATGAGTAAATGAAATTGAGAAACAAGTAACCACAGAAAAAGTCACACAGAAGTCTGTGTAGCAGCAGCAGCAAGTAATAAGTTGGATGTTGACACATAACTGATATTTCTAATCCTCTTTTAGTTTGTTAAAATTATGGTTTACTAAACAGTAAGTATCAAAAGAGAAGTAGATTTAGAAGTAGGTGAATTCATGTCATGCACAATTTAAGTATCATAATTCAAGGTTAAAACTTAAGATTCCTAAAATCTGTACAGGGCAGTTTGCAACTAGTCGATATTACTTTTTGTTTGTTTTCAAAGATTTGAGGGGTCCTGTTAGACTTTTTTTGGTTCAAGAAAAGAACTGATGGAGGAAAACCGTAAACTTCTTCAGGTTAAAAACAATTCAGCTCGGAATTTTATAGACATAATACGTTTTAAAATTTCACGTTGATTTTCCTTAAAGGATAAGTATTGCTTTTGTTGTCATTATCGTTATGATGTCTTTTTTGGATCATTATCTGCCCTAGTTGAGTAGGTCTGATACCGATACTGTTTCAGCTGATACCTGTGGTTTAGTAGTCAACACAAACCTCAAGGGTGGAGGGCAAACGTTGAATGAGGCAAACGCTTCTAAACTCTTTCTTCCCTTTCTTTTTTACTTTTAAGACAAAGCAATCTCGTAAATATGTAGCTCATATACTCGATTCTTCGAAATGTATTTTTCTTGCGTTTCAAGAAGCGTAGTTTAAAAATGAGCAGATATTTTTCTCACTGACTTAATTGATCCATCTTACACGAAGTGAAACTAACTTATTCAGCTGTGAAATATTTCACAAAATCCTGAATATTTTGTATGGTTAACTAATTCTGGATTATGACCCTTCTCGAAAGAACTCTAGAAAAATTAGAGACGATTTAAACGGATTTTAATTTGTGTTGCGCCTGGCAGAGCAAACGCTTCTGGAAATTACCACTTACGACGGTAGTTTATAGAATCTCATTAAAATAACTTGGTCTTCTACAATCGCATTCGTCATATTTATCCAGTATTCATTCAGATCAGCACAGCAACTGCTTGTAATATAACACAAACCTACCCAAGGCCAAATCGCTTGCATTCTATTGCAAATAACAAAAAAGAGAAAATTATACAGTTTCGAATAGTTTAATGTTTCGGATTCATTCATTCATACTATTTCGAGATGTGTTAAGGAGAAATATTGGTCTAAGGATTTTTTATGTGTTATACATAAAGTGCCTAAACGCAGTTGCACTCATTTCGTTTACACATACTTAAAAGCATTGTTGGACGGATATTGTGAAAATATAACACATTGTATTGTGTAGCAATTTACTGACAATATTATTGATTTCAGTAATATGCTATAAGACTATCCTGTAGAAATTAGGCAAGAATGTTGATTACAGAGTGAGTTCAGTTTATTTCTATAGTCACCCAGCATTAAAATTACGTGCATATACACAGCAATTGCATTTATACAGATGCAATTGAGATAATGAGAGTATTTATTTATATATACCGCTGTGTTTAAAGTTCATTCATAAACCATGGGCTAATGAGAATGTGTCCTTTTTCACCATTCTCATATTTAAAAATATATTCTTGTAGTTTTCTGTATTCTTATTTTCGTTTTTAAACGCCATTTTCCAAAGGTAGCAAATATTCATTACATTAAGAAAAATTATATTTGAGTCTTTCCCCCAGACATTACTGATTGAGTCTACATGAGACGTTCTCTTTCAAAACGAATGAGTTTATTTTTTACTTTAAGTGAGAAAAAATATGCAGCCTCCTTGGATTGGAAATATTTACAGTCGATGCCAATATAGACAGAATTCACTACATTAATTCGTAAGGAAAAAAATGTTTTTTTGTGTAATTTGGAAACATCCTCCATTCAAAACATAAATGAAACTAAAAGCAACATCTTGCGTGTAGACACGTTTCAATTTGTGCAGTATGAATTAATTGTTCCTTTGGTATTAAGGGGAGCGGGCAATTTAAAGATACAAATCAGAAGAAAAACTATATATTGTAAAACGAGTCACATAAATACAATATATCACTGCTAATTAGGTGCATAACGTAATTGCAATACTAAATGCGCTTGGCTTATAGACTCACTGAAACTGTTTGATACACCGCTATTCTGGAAAGAACTTTCCTTAGAAACGCGAAGTTTGCATCACGTGGTTTCACGCTGCTACTAGACTCACTCCGGTAGCCTAACTTGAAAAACCCTGTTACGTTTATTTTGATATAAAAGTCTGTCAGTGGTTTTAAAGAATGATTATTATAAACCCATACAAATGTACGTATGATAAAAGCCAAAAAAAACAAGGAAGTGATATAATATTTTAGTCAATGGTGTAGGTCTATATTGCATGTTAATGCAGGCATGCCTGCATATTAGATATGTACTGTGTGTGTATATAGACCCAATGAAACCTGTGAACACTAATCCATAAATACATGAAAAAATGCACTACGTATTTCTGTTAATATGCCGGTTGTTCAAGTTATTCAAGTAGTATAGTTTAAGTGTGACTGGATTTTTTTTAGAACTAAATATTAATATTCCCCATTATATAAAATTACGAAGTGAAAAATATTGCTAAATACTGAGAAGGCATCGGAAATCACTTTCACAGACACGTTTTAGTAGATTCACACCTGTTTTACCTTGCATGTAAGTTGCGTAGAAATGCATGATTCTTATTTAAGCGGCTACATTCCGTAGACGTTTCATTACCCCGCTGACACAGGGAACTTTAAAAGTAGGGGTAAGCTTTAAAAGAGGTGAAGTTTTTAGAGAAACAGCGTTGTGGTTGGTTTAATGTAGACATCAGCACGATGTCATTAGGTTCACAAGGTCAATACATTTTTCTTACCTACAGTGCGATTTAAATGAACTCTCCCATAGCGTGAAATAATTACGTTAAACGATTAAAGCAAAAGCTAAATTTACACAAATCACACAAAAGAATTCAAGACGTCACCAAGAAGAAGTTAAAAAAGTAGTCTGTGTAGAAGTGGACGAGGATACAGCGACGCATATGAATTAAGCGCGCCTACTTAAAGGTGTGAGTGAGATGAGGCATGCAGTATATCGTTTATTCTGTGTTTATCTGTATCCGTCTATTTCGCCCAAGACGTGGAAGACGCTTTGAATGGCCGTTTACCTTCGTTAAGACAAATAGTTTATAACCCTAACCCTAAAATGTATTTTGATGGTGTCAGCACAGAAATAGTTAATTGCTGGAAAGTATCGACCGCTCACCTCAGCTGTGCAAACAGTAATGTGCAAGGGCAATATTTTTCTCCTCCACACATCGCCAACTTCTTAAGCTAACTTCCTAAATGTTTAGCTACATGAAAAACATAAGTTTCTGCAACTTAAAAGTTACTGGGTGGCAAAATATAAATGATGTGTCTGTTCTTATTTTACCATCTTAGGTTTTAAGCTGAGAATCTAAAATTCAAACTGCAGAATTATGAATGTATGACAGGTATTGTAGAAAATGTGAAGATCTGAATAAAGTGTAAGTGCACATTCACAGACACCGTAGCACTATTGTGTGAACAGAGCCAAAATGTCTTCTTTTGATCACTTTTTAAATTGCCGTAAACATAGTGAATATAACTTGGTTGTTTTCTGCGTGTTATGGGTGTTATGTCTCAGTCCCTATGTACATTTCCATAGATGATGGCGTCTGCCAAGGATATAAAGTTAAAATATCAATGTCGATGCTTACTGCACAAACAGAGAACCATACACGTGTCCACACCAAGGCCTGGTGCTGCCATGGAAGTACATTAACCCGTTATGTGCCCAACATTCAAATGTCAATAGGAATTGGGTCAAGAGTTTTTTCAGGGGAAAAGTTCCACCTCCTTATCAGTTAACCTACGAGTCTTTTCCGTTTAATTACTTACTGTTTCATTGCTAGGCTACTTCGGACAATCGTGTGCATTTAACCTGATGTCATATATAAAGAAACTGTCGAGTTGAATCACATATAATTGATTTTAATTTTTTTGCCTTTATTATTAAAAATCATATTCACCCCTGTAAATGATATCTAAATACACATTTATGTACATTTTGAACTGTATTTGAAGTGCAAGTAAGAAATTACAATAGTTTTAATGTTAAAATACCATTACAGATATTTTAGAATTTAATGAATTCGCAACTTGGACCTGGCTCAGTTTACGAATTCATTACCCATTTCCTATCCATGTAGGACAAATAGCCTATTCATAAATAATTTAGTCTGAACTGGCATTTCCAAGTATTAACAAACACAGTTCATTAAATCTTCCATGTAGAATACTTAAAAAGCTTTTGTGGGCTGCAAAAGACAAGACGTCGTAAGAATACAAGGCCACCGCTAAAAAGGGCAGTTAGGCCTCAAGTGAAGGAGCAGGGACAACTGGGAGCTCACCAAGTGCCCAAGTGCGACGTCAGGGAAGCCATAGTGCAAGTGCGGAATTAATAATACGGCTGAGACATTAAATTCTCTTAAAGCTAAAAAAAAACACTTTTTTCAGTTGGACATATACGGTGTAATTTAATAGTATGGCTTTGCACTGATACAATGGACACAGAATAACTGGGGATACGTTCATTCGGCGGAAGGAAATCAATAAACTTTCTGATGCAACTACTCTGTAACCACGACAAAAGGCTGCTTCACCTCCCTTTAACATTACACAGTGTCAATCATTTAAGTCCAATCCACAGAAACGGTCACCCTACTCTATATTACGTAGTGAGATAAGGAACACCCTCGTGCTTATAGATTTAAAGTGTCTTGTATGTGCGTCAAAAGGCTTCTTCGAGCTACCTAATATTTCGGCGCTAAAATAAACTCACACACTTGCTCTCTATACGCCGATCTCGTAGCTAATGACGGTGTTCAGCGAGGAAGCGGCTGACACTTCGCGTCTCCTTCCAAATCCATAAGCGCATCCCTTCCTCAGTCCCTTCCCTGTAGCGGGTGCCCTACGCCTCCGAGTTGAAGTGTCGCCGTGTGGATAGATGGTGGACATTCCAGGACACGTGATCTAATCCGATCGGGCGATTTTGGCAGGGTGGAGGCTTTAGTTTTTGTGTACATAAGGTTGCGTGCGCGGATTTTTTGTCTAAGTGCAGCCGCTCCGCCTCTTTTCGCAACATTGACGCAATGTATAAATACTGGAACAAAAGGACAACTTCCTTGAAGCTTGGCGAAACTGCATTTTAAAACAAGCACTAGCCTTTATTTCAGAACAGATGGAAATGTCGAAATTGGAATATATTTTTTTCCATTAAAAGCGACGCGTCGACTTGCCCATTTGGATGGACTCCGCTTTCCAGCTTTCAGCGGCGCACAAGTAAGTGGCATTAACCAAGCTTTCCTTTTCGTGTTTTCTTATCACACTATTTCCAAGTATATGAATTGAGTTCCAGGTAATCCACTGTCCGCACTCATTTGCTTATTACGATAATGTGTAGAGCAATGCGGGATTTAATATCTGAACGTCGAAGTTGGTTAGCAACGCCTGGCAATAGGAAACACGAGGTTCATTGATTAAAAACCCTGTAGCTTTAAAACAGGTAAACATTCAACCCACTGTACATACAGTTGTAGCGGATGGAAAAACAAGATGACGTAATTAAATTGATTCATAGTAAGGTGAATAGGACTTAGTTTACAAACGAGCCTGTCTTTTTGAATTACGACGATTTTGCTTTTTGATACTAATGTTTGGTGGTTAAGAACTGATCTTTGTCCTGATAATTTAGAAATTACATATATATCGCGATATGGGGATAAATCTCATTGAAACGCCGATGTGTGGGTTAAGACAGCTGTTAATTTGAATATCGCATTAAAATAGTTTTCGGACGCGCTAGATGCCGGCGCGATATCATATTAGATTAGCTATCATGTGTTTACTTTTGCATTAATTACAAGCTCCAGTTAAGTTAAAAAATGGAACAGTCCTCAATTACTGCACGTGTACTACATGTGTTATTGTGATATCTTTTGAGAGAGAACTACGCCCTATCTATAAAGCTTCCTCCTGTAGATATTTTCGCAAGCCTATTTGAACAAAGGACTACAGATACTTAGGCTTGGTGGAGCACGACAGTGGAAAGCAGGCGGACTGTTTACAATAATAACAGGATTGTTATGACGTCGCGTAACAGACAGCAGCTTCGACCAGCGGAGAAACTTCTGAAGCATCGGCAACACGCTAAATTTGGAAAGGGGTTACATCATCGCAGTGCGAGGCGCAAGGGGCGGGACATCCGCTGGAGTTAGAGCGCCGAGAGCGCACCGCTGAGCCTCCGCTGCTGCTCTATAAAAGTCTGCCGTCCGCAAATTGAGGGGGGATCGCGGCCACTTACTCACTGTGCTTTGTTGCAAAGAATGGCGGTCATTTCAAATTCAAAATTTTCTGCTTTTGAATTAGTTTGATTTTATGGTTCAGGGATTATGTACATGTTGTTTCTTTTGCACATAAGAGGAAGATCATTATTGTAATTCACAAATAATGAGGTGTAGTGAGGATGTAAAAAATGATATTGAAAATGCCAAATTCGACCCCACTGTTGTAAAAAATGTGGGTAAGTTATTCAACTGCATTTAATGCAGGCACTGTTGTGATACCTGGCTGTGTTAGACTGTTCATTGTGGCTTTCGCTACCGCAAACTACACCTTGTATTCGTGACTGAAACTGTAAAATTAGAACAGCAAGGCAAAGTCATTACATTGATGTTTTCAGATTCAATGTAATGAAATACTCATATTTACACATGTAAATACATACGATACAATGTGCAAAACTATGCATTTCAAATATATTAAGGCAATGCAGGAAGGTATCGTTGCATGACATAAAGGAAACCGCATATAAGATTATTTTGGAAGGGTTGTAGATTTATTTATTAAATTTAGGATGAACTAAACTTAGAACAAACCGTCTACTTGGCACTTTTTCGGGGTCACGTGAAGTGCTGATATATAGATCATACATTTTAGGGCTTTATGTCGAAATGGTAACTCCAGAAATAGGTAGTGGTTTGTTGGAAACGACCTTGTAGTAAAACGAAGCAGAGCTTTACGCTGTCTCAGGAATATTTAATTTAGAACAATTTAGGCAGAGCAATATTTAGTTTCCTATTCACAGAAGTGCGTGACCTATATATGGTCATCTACCCCGCAATTTCATTTGTTGCTTCAGTAGGCCCATTCGTTGTAATCCGTTCGAGTTTTTTTTGTGCTTTTCCCTTATACTTTAAAAAAGACAGTTAAAAAACTTGTTTTCTCTTCCGAATAACGAAATCTTAGTCTTTAATTGCAGTGCGCCGTTTGAGGCAAACAATCGGACGTTTTGCGTTTGGTCTTAACGTCATTGTCATTTATATGTATTTAAATAATGTATTTGGGAATTAATTTAACGCTCAATTAGAATTATTCCGACAATGTAAAATTCACTTGTTATATTACCGACACACATCGGTAAAGTGAGGCCTTTTGTTTTTTTAAAGATATAGCTGCAGTAAATGTGGCTCATGCACCGACAATCGAATAAGCCATCGAACTATTTTAGGCGTAAAATCGAAATCGTTTAGTGCTTTTACATAGGCCTAGAAGGAATTCATTTTGGGGTGTCGTCCAAAACAATCTAGCACAACAAGGCCAACATCCCGCTTTCCATCGTAGTTTCATGCATATCTGACTGCTGGAAGCTCGGCTGTGCAGTTTCCTGCTTTCGGTTTTAAGTTGTCTTCATAGGAAGCAAGAGTATTTTTCCTGCAACTCGACCACAACTCAGTCTGTAGCAGTGACACTTTACAGTATGATGTTATTGTTCTGTGTATTTCTCTACTGCTAGATTTCTTAGGTATACACACATGAGGTTGGCTCTAGTGAATTATCCTAGGAAAAAGTGGTTCAGCTGCTGTAGTTACCTTACTCCACTAGGAAGTCATGTGTTGGATTAATTTTTTTTGCAGTCGTCATTTATATGCAACAGGATCATCATACTTGTTAACTGTAGGTTGAATGGTGATTTATTTCCCCAGAAAGAAATGTGTTTTTAATTAACTTAAGATTTTGTGACAAGTTGTTTGTGTTATGAGCCTGGATCCATTAACAACAAAGGCTGTTACTTTCACCTTTGAATATATAAAATGAAGATGCCATTGTCTTTTGCAGACTGTAATTGGGCTTCATTGACATGAAATGCACACAAAATTCACACGGGTGAAGTAGTTACTAAAGCCATTGGTGCAGCAGGGTGTCTCTCTTTAGGGAGGGATGTCCCTGAGATCCTTAGCAGGGAACTCATGGTGTGACTGAGGAACTTCACTTCTTTTTGGTTAAGAGGTCAAAGGTCACTGTTGTGTTTTCAGGGTGAATTGCTGGCAACTATTGGCTGTTGATGGATGTGTTGTCACTGAAGTGTGCTGGCCTGGGCTACAATAGGAGACACAGCCTTCCATACTCACACACATACTCCCCCCTTCCTGCACCCTCTACCCCTAAGCCCCTTTCTTGCTGTTACGACATGGTTAAGGGGTCCAGCTGCTACTGATGTATTTGACAAGGGGAACAAGAGGAAGGAGGGGAATCCCCCAGTGCATCAATGGGAGGAGAAGACCCATGACCCTCCCCACCTCCCCCTACCCGCTCAGACTTTGCACACTCTCAGATTTTGGGGTATCCCTGCATTGTTGGAGCAGTGATCAAGATTCACTGGAAGGCCCCAAAGTGTGCCCTTTGTCAGGCTGTGTGTAGTTATGCAGACTGTGTACTGCATCTTTTGTCCCTTATTTTTAACAACATTTATTAATGATATGGCAGGAAGCATAAGAGATTTGCCTGCAGGGAAAGTGTGCTTGGGTCATACTGAATAAAGTTTTTGCAGCAGCCACATCATATTTAACAGGCATTATGAGATATTGTTACATTATTTTGTACAGTAATTGCTTTTTAAAGTATTGGGAATATCACATATAGCATATTGTTTTGTTGGTAGGTGAATCTCGAATGATGGGCAGATGATTTCGGTCTATATAATATTAACATTTATTCTGTGTTTGGCTACAGGTGTGTTTGACATTAGTAGACTTGTTTTTTCTTCAGTGCTTTTTGTACTCTGCAATAATGCTAGTGGCATGTTGATGTTTTGTTTATGACTTGGCTGGTCTAAAATACAGGGTTTACCCATGGTTTTATTTCCAAGAGAATATATATGATATCTGTAAATTGTACTTTAAGCCAAACTGTGTTTGCGTTTGACAGCGGCTTTTTGTCCTTTTGGCATTGTCTGTGTGAGCCAGATGCAACTGGGCATCGTTCACATTTTGAGTGCTGAGCTACTTTGTGAATTTCTATATCCTCCTCAGACACCTAGATTCACTGATGAATAACACACCTTTGTCATTTTGTTGCTGTCATTCACTGTTGTAAGTGACTAAGATTTATCTAGCTGCCAGATCTGTTTTCATTCACCTCCCTAAACTCAGTGCGAGTCAGGCAGCTATGCTATTTTAATGTATCCTAACAACATAATCTTCATATTCAGCTTTAGACATTGAGCAATTAGCAGAAATTTGAGAGCTTATCATAATGTAATATAGGCTATATTCACTGGAAGAATTGATATGGATATGATGACGACTATGCATGATTTGGTAGGCTTGGATTATGACGAATCCATAAGTACTGGAAACACTTGAAGGAACGACTTGGGAAAAGGCAAAAATTATTTTTTTTAATCAATCCGGGTCACCAAGATGCCACCCTGGCTTTTTGCTCATCATGCTCTAAGATTTTCAGAAAGTCCCACATTGTTACTCTGGCTAATACTCTAGTTAATCCATCCTCAGGGACAGCTTCAGTGTTTTGAGTTTGTAACCCTAGATATGTTCATAACATGCAGTTTTCTATAACATGGTTCTACAGGTATCTCACTTTTTATTGTTGTCACATGGCACTCACCCAGTAACCATCTGTGTCCTTAAAGGCCATTCTGCTGGCAACGCCACCTGTGGTATGACTGTGTTGTTTAGGACAACACTGTCTAAAAACTCTAAACACACTGCAGAGGGCAGGTTTGTCACGCAGTTGAGTGATCTTGGCAAAAATAGGTTTGTTGTGCATTCAGTACTTTGTTAGGATACAGAAAACCTCTCATTTTATTTTAAAAATCCCATAAACATTTAACATTCTAACAATAAGATGAAAACAGCGTCAAACGGATATTTAAACATTCACACTTTTTATTGTGAACAGGCATTTGATAGTGAAACTTGTTGGTAAGTTCCAGTATCTCTGTATTATCTTAACAAGCATATCTGGCTATAAAAAGTATGAGGTTATACAAAATCAGCAGAATTGAAAGCGTACTGACTGCTAATCACCAAAAACAAAGAACTCAATTTTTTTGTGTATTCCCCCTGAATAAGGGGTACTAGCCATTATAAAGCAATTGCTTTTGAACACATAGTTCATCATAATGAATGCTGGGAGCCTTAGTGTTGGCTCTCTGTGGCTGAGCAGGTAACCTGGGTTTAATGTGTGGACTGTTCCATCAGATGGTTTATTACAGTGTGTCTGTTCTGGCCTGGTGTACATGTACTGGCCTGGCGAGCATGAGAGAGACAGACTAGTGACTTCTTTCCCTGTGTCATTGTTGCTAGCCACATAGCTGTACAGCCTGGAGTGCTTTGCAGCCAGGAAACTCAGGTGTGCATTAAGATAATGTGTCCTGTTGCACATAAGGGATTCCCTGGGTATTTCCTATGCCTGTACATTTAGCTTCAGAGGGCCATTAGTTTTACTGTCACTATGAACATTTGACAATTTTTCCAGACACCACAAAATATTTCAAACTGGTGCTTCTCTGTGACGACAATCATTATTATTGTATAGTTTAATCTGATTTATTTTATACACTTGATAAATACATTTCCTGGCTGTGTATCTCCTTGCTCTGTTACTTTCCACACCACTGGCCACTGTACCATAGCCGTACTCAGGATTGTTAAATTAAACATTTTAAGTCAGGAGGGGCTGACTTTTACTTAATATTCATTACCTCTTGAAGATTTGAAAGGAATTAGATATG
Organism: Petrocephalus sullivani; assembly: GCA_026780845.1. Classification (NCBI taxonomy): domain Eukaryota; kingdom Metazoa; phylum Chordata; class Actinopteri; order Osteoglossiformes; family Mormyridae; genus Petrocephalus; species Petrocephalus sullivani. The sequence goes on along the minus strand of JAODKM010000073.1, from coordinate 452,391 downwards.
GTCCAGACAGAGATTATACATGCCTATATTATAATTCTAACTTCAGACGTCGAACATCGATATTTATACGCACGTTTGAAGAGAAATTGATGAAGAATCGCTGTTGGCTCTATAGTAACGTAAAATAACTACGGACGCGCGAAAGGCTAGTAACGAGCACAATTTGCGTTTTCATTACTTATTCTCCTGCACACAGACATTACGAGCTTCGTGTGGCGTTTTGTTCCAAGGTATTGGAAATGTATGAAAACCCATATGTACGGTATACGACTAAGCAGTTACCTACAATCAACATTTACACGCGTCCCTTATCTGCCAATGTAATCAAATCAGGAGAGATCGGTTAACCTAAAAGCACACTTAGTGTCTTTTATTGGTGTGAAAACAATGGGAGTCGGTCCAGAATGTAGACTGTCGTCCCGCTGTCACTGTACGGATGCGCCCTAGCCACCAGCAACGCTCCTGTGCTCTCAGACATGATACTGCCATCTGCCTCTAATTCCTCACATACGCCACTTCGGGCGAGTTGAACATAACAAACGACCCGAACGTTTGCGAGAAGATGCGATTGACGTGGGAGACGATAAAACAAACAGCAGCCCATTTTACGTGGGCAAGTAACAAGATAATTCCAGCCACTGTAATAATCTCGATGCAACCGGAGCGAATCTTTGCAACTGAGGTTGAGAGACACAATGTTGCTAATGTCGAGCGTTGCTCCTGAGATGACCATTTCCGTTCTTCTTCGAAGCGTGTAAAAGCCATTCGCGGTATAACTCCCGGGGTAACAAAGATTTTAAAAAGTCTCTGGCGAACTCATGGGATCGGTGTCGGTTGGAGTGTGAATTTGGCTAGGGGTTCTTTCCACTGTTCCCAATCGCCACACGTAGCATCAGCGGGGCGGAGTGCCGCTGTATCGATGCAGACCACCACACGATCCACTTCAAGTTCTGTACTGCCTTAGCACTCCTCGCAACGAACATTTACGTGCGATCCTCAAAAAAGTAGCATTCTGACAATAAACCAAATCTCTTTAACCGGCAACTGCTACGCT
>JAODKM010000073.1:432150-451237 GCA_026780845.1 Petrocephalus sullivani | reverse complement strand
GAACATTTACGTGCGATCCTCAAAAAAGTAGCATTCTGACAATAAACCAAATCTCTTTAACCGGCAACTGCTACGCTGTGCGTTTTCGGTAGGATTCTCTAAATTATTTTAACGTAACAACTTGTCGCGGTACTCTCAGGAAGCGCGCTCCCCTGCTGCTACAGTAAAACCCTCTGGTACCGACCCCGGAATACATAACGAGACAGGTTAGTGCATTGTCAAATAAAACGCATCGCAGTTACAGCATCAAAATACATTCAGAGCGGACATATATGCTTATTTACAATCACACAGCGTTAACTTGAGTACACCCCCTATTTGGCGGAGGAGGAGAGGGGGTGGGGACGGAAAAAAATCGGGTTAATACCAGTTTGCTTGGTTAGGAAGACTTCATATAGATACTGTGCTCTTTTGCTGTGCATTCGACCTGGAAGACGTTATATTTCTATTAGACATTTTAAATTATATGGGGCAGTTATGCATGTAGGTAACATTAGTTATATATTGTCCTTAGTTATGTAATTTAGTTCTCTCTTTATGTGTGTTTTTATCATTATGAGAACAGGCTGACATTATGCTTTGGCACTTAAGGAGTTAATCAATCTCGCAGTTACCCGGCTGAGAGGGACGTGGGTGGGTGGCGAGCCCGTGCGAGAGCGCGTTTCTCCCTCAGCCAATCAGCGAGAGAGGGCCGATTCCCGGCATGCCCGTCCGGCGAGGGGAGGGGGGGCGGCCCCTCCGAATTTGAATGAAGAGAGTCGTTTTCGGCGCCATTTTCGAGTGGAGAGCGATTACATCAACAGCAGCGGGGTAGAGAGCAGCAGTGTGCGGGGGGGACGCTACCACCGGGCAAAACCGTTCAGTTTCTTCGAAAAATACGCACGCAGAAATTACGCGGATATGATTCTAAAATGTTCCGTGCGAGCGACACCATAACTAAAGGAGTCGGAGTCGCTCAAGCAGGAGAAAGAGAACGTTAGAAAGAAGAAAGCGGGTCCTAGCTGGCTTCGCCTGTTACGTTGGGAATCCAGCGTTGTTGATTTTTTTTTGGGAGAAAAAAAATAAAAATACGACCGCTCCAAAAAATATTTAAAAATACTTGAAAAATATTTCCATGGCGGACGAGTCGGCTGCAGCTACCGGGACGCTGGACTCGGGCCAGTCGGGGCATTTTTTGCCGTTAAATTTGAGCGGGAGCGGAGGCTGTGCGGTCGGTAGGGCTGTCATCGCGGACCCCCAGTGCCGCACCATCACCGCTGCGCTGCCTGCCCTCGCGTCGCCTCTTATCCATTATTAATTTTAAACTAAAATACCGAGCGTTCGCCTTTTCTTTTCATGTGATACTTTTATTCATTTTTTTTTATTTGTCACTGGGGGTGGATGCTTTTCTGGGGTGCTCATTTTTGAAGTAACTTTGTCGTGGGATTGGCCACTTGGCTATCAGGCGCATCGTACGATTTTTTTAAAAAGGGCACTTTTGACCCCATTTTTAAGGTAAGTCGCCTCTCCGCACCTCTCTTGCTTTTTAAATATCGCCGTGTCCGATCTTCGGCCGGGTAGCCGCTTAGCCGCTTGCTGTATTAAATAGCGGTAGTTCATGTGGCGTCGGGCTATGTCTGTGTGCTGTCAGGTCCTTCGGCGCACAGTAGGCTAGCTCCGATGTTGGCTCGCTTTTTGTTGGCTTTCCCCAGAAAATATTACCCAATATTATCGGGTAGTTTGCTGTGATAAGCTTGACAAGCTGTGCTAACAATCCCCCTCCCCGAAGAAGTTGCTGTTAATGATGCTAGCTGGGTAAGTCTGGGTGGATGGCCGCGCTGTAACGTTATAGCTAGGGTACTAATATGTATATTAGTCTTCGTTACGTACCCTCCTTGGTGCGACTAGCTACGCAAGGAAACCTGGCGTGTAGGCTTTCGTGGGTAGTTTTTTTGGGTAGTCTTTGCCGGTCTCCTCCTCTAACGATATTTCACTTATCAGTAATAAGTACGTTTTACACTTTCAATAAAAAAAAGTTTTTTTTTGTTGCAGGGAAATATATGGACTAACAGTCGGTTTAAATTTAGTTAAAATTTAGATTATCCAGAGAGAAGTGCAAGGAAAAGTGTACTCGCACAGCATGGCAGGGACTTGGCTAGAGTAAGCTCCATAAACACTATAATGTGACCTCCCCATGCCCCCCCCCCCCCACTTGCAGTAAATTGAGTGACTCCAACCCCCCCGTTGTAGGACTGGGGGCTCCTATTTACTGTTTTGTGATTACTAACAATTTTATGCATCATTATGGGTCTCGTTACGAGTCGCAGTTGTATGCATTTTGCACACAAGCGGCATGTCATTCTCTGCGGGGCTGATGCTCTGCTGCCGTCGTGTCGCCCCGAATGTTATCTATGGAGACCTTGTGCTTGCAATTAGCCAGACGGTTCGATGCCGGCCCGAAAGAGCAAGAAGTGATATTCTGAGGGCGCCGCTGGAGCGCATTTTTTCTTTCCTTTTCTTTTTTTTTTAACGCTACCCGAAGGCTATTCTTCCTGACTTTTAAAAGTTTTACGTCTGGTGATGCTCGTACAACATTTATTCTTGTGTGTTTTTCTTTATTAGAAGACGCATTGACCGAGGTCAGCGTAAATCTAGGTTATCTCTTTCAGCTGCATAGGAAGTGGATTGTTGGCATTATTCAGTTATGTGATAAAACAGACAGTTTTTGGTTTGAATTAATACTCTTCTAATTTGAATATTGCCATCTACTATTGGCCAATTCATTTGGGCTTTTTGATGTTAACTTGTGGTTAGCGATTGAGCTTGAGAGGTTCATTTATATTTATTTTTGTATGAGATGCCATCTTTCATGAAAAAGAGAACGTAGATTGAACCCCATATGCAAATAGTCAATTAAATACTTTTCTGCAAGTAATTGATCTCGATTAAAACCTAAACGTTATATTCTGCTTTATTACTTTCCCTAGATACAAATATTTTGTACTGAGATGGGGATATTGGTTTTGCAAGCTGCGTATACTTGATTTATGTATTACTGCATCTTATTGAAAGCAGATTCAATTAAGGTCAATATTTACCTTTGTAAAACAACTATAGCAGTCTTGCTTAGTTGACTTGTACTGTAACCTTTTAAAATCGTTTGAAGGTTGTGAGTACTGTCATATTATTTGGATGTGAAGCATTCTGTGTGATTGTGTTTGGTGGTTAATGCCTCTGTAACTACTCTAAAGCAACCTGAAAGGGAAATTCCCTTTGAGAAACTTTTTGTTGTCTTGAGAGAAACGAGTGATCCAGGAAATTAATGAGCTTTTTTAGGTATGTTTGAATTTTATTTTGGTGCATTGGTCTGAAGTTCTAAGCACTCTCAATTATACCATTATATTAAGAATTATATTATGCTAGATACTGGACTTAAATGAGGAAAATTATTTGCAGTCTTTTAGTGGGCACTTGGTTTATCTTGTGGGAAATAGGTCTTGTCTGCTAATATGACTGATTTTGTATGGCTAGAGGACCTATCGGTCCAGTTTAGATTTTTTTTTTCATGGCATTCAATCTAACAAAAGTGTGTTATTCATAAGTCTTTGGAAATTTTAAAGTAATCAAGATGAGCATGTTTTATGAGGGTGTGCTGTGTAAGACATGGGGATTTGTATAGATAAATTGTAGCATGTGTTGATAAGGTTTAAAGGTGTTACTGTTTTGTGCTCTATTTGCGCACCATGTTGTACTAGCCTTAGTCATGGTGGTCAGTACTGGAGGGGAATAGCAGTGGCTAAGTTGGTGTTAAAGTATTCATTTTTGTGATGTAATCGGCACGTATTTTGAAAAGGGTGCCAGCTTGTTTTCATTACCTGGACCATTTGTTGGCCGATGTCATAACTTTGTTTATAGACAAAGTTTATATAACTGGGAAGGGAAGGGTATTATACCTTTTTTGTTTTATTATGGCTGTAAAATTGGCATATTCATCCATTGCTATTAGGACAGTGAGTATTTTGTGTGCCCCCGCGTCTGTGAATTGTAGATATTTTTATCATACTGAGGTTTATTTTAGTATATTTTCTTTAACTCAATGAATAAATGTTTCTTTGTAAATAAATGTTTGTGCTGTCCATATTGAGCTGTAATACATATATATATTTTAGCGTGGTTCTATTAAGTTTCTTGAATATTGTCTTTCTTTGAATATTGTCTTCACTAGAATACGCACATAAGCTCATGGTGGACATTGCTTATTTTTGCATAATGGGAGGTCAGTCTTATTATTTTGCCCTTGTTGAGTTTATAGGTGTCAGTCATGGAACAACCAGTAGTTTAACTTCCCTTTATTCTTCAGCCCTTGTTACGTATGCAGAAATACTGTAATTTCTCAATGCATTGGCTTTATATTGAGGTGTATTGACAATTGACAAATTTTTCGATCATGTTTACCATGTGTTAATGTTCATAGGTGGTAAAAAAAAAAATAGTTGGAAGATCTGACGTTAAATCATTGTCAAATGTTAAAGCACTTGGTTCAATTTGTCACTTTGGCCAGTTTATTGTTCCACATAGTATGAAGTGTTGTGGCTTTTTTTTGGTGGTACTAGGCAATGCCTTAGTTGACATGCTAAAAATTTTAGGCATAATATTTTAATGTCACTTTGTTTCAAGCACTATGGTCTGTGTGCAATTTTGAACTGCCATAAGACATTATTAGTATTAAGGACATATATTTACTTGATTTACTACTGACAGTATACAAGTGATTTGTTGAATTTTATGTTGGACAACATTTTGTTAGAATTGCAGTCAGTTATTTCTGGAAGTTTCTGTTTTATTGGCAGTTGAACTGGTGGGTGTGTTTTTATTTTTCTCTTTCCTCCTTCCCCGGACAGCTTTTGAATATTGTATAAGACATTTAACAGCTCTATGAAAACTTGGTTTTCTAGTTTAATACTAGACAGACTGCCCAGTATGTATCCCAAACGTACTGGAGTTGTGGGTGGATGTTTTGTGCATATTGTAGAGTTGCATAAAATAGGTCCCTTTCATCTGTTTAATATGTGAACAGAGAGCTTCAACTTGAATGTCCCCTTGGGGATTTCAGCCCAGATTGTGTGGAATACTATGGATTCCCCACCGAAAACATTTTAATCTAATGTTTGGTTAAGACAATGGTTTTGTATAAACCTTTAGACTTTTTGAGAAGCAAGCTGGTATATGCTTTCCTGGTTGTAACTTTTTATTTTTTTAATGCTTGAAGGAGTGTCATGGGGGTGTCGCCTAATTTTATATAGGATAGGATTTGTGAGGGTAAGGCAACCCAGCGTCCAATTTTAGTTATATGGTAATACATTTGTTTTAGAGTGTTCCTTAGCTTTTGTGGACCTATGAAATGGTGTGTACTGCTTGTAACATTTGTTCTGCATTATAAGATTGGTGGTGTACGTACATTTTCTGTGCTGAATACATCTATTTAGACACATTTTAAGGATGCATCCCAGAGATGAAGGAATTGACTGTTGGCAGACCCAGAACCCAGGAATCAGTTCAGACATCAGGTGAGGGGAATGTGGAGTTGGGGATTATGTCAGTCTAGTACCAACCATGTACCATAAACAATTTCTCCTGCTGCGATTCAAGGTCAGGGAACTGGGATTAATATCTGGGTCCCAGGAAGAAGATGATTTATTATTATTATTATTATTATTATTATTAATAATAATAATGTTGTTGTTATTATTATAATATTATTGATAATATTAATAACAATAATAATAATGATGATCTAATATTAGTAGTAGTTGTCGTGGTGGTGTTAATGTTTGGTACTTGCTGTGTAGTGCGGGTTTTATATACCACATTAAATGGCCTTTGCACTTACTGGATCACTGCTTGTAATACTTTTGCTTCCCTTTCTGATTTTGTTCTCATCACTGGTGGAAAAGATTCTTATTTCCAGTAAACAAAGGCATTTAACCTTTTTCAGGGATTTTGCATTTTATTACACTAGTTTGATAGTGGATAAATCTTTTGTCAGTAGTTGTGCTTGGAGCGAATAATTTCTGTAAATTTACTTCTGTGTTGCTGTTAGATTTTATTATTACATTTTCTGAATTAACATGCACTACTCTTACTTTCCCAGATTTTAGAGAACCTTTAGCTTGGTATTGTAAATTTTACTGCTGTAATAGTCATTGAATGGTTAGTGCTATATGGTTGTGTCTGACTTAAAATAGACTACATGGGGATTGAAAAATTAGGTACTCAGCACTGTTCAATTATTGCACCAAGCTATTCATTAGTAGACATTGCCTGTACTGTAAAATAATACTGACATTTATATCTTGTTTTGCTCATTGCTAAAAAATTTTAGCTTTTAAACCCAGAGGTTTTCTTCCCTGATACTTTTCAGTTTCTCTGTATATTGTACTCAATTTGTATGTAGGGATCAGTAAAATTACATGGGTGGCTCTTATGAAATTTATCTATTGTAGCCACCAGTAATTAACATAAGTGAAATTATGTGCCTGTTCTTGTGAAAGCTGTTTACACTCATCTGATTGCATCTTAGAATCTTTACTGGACTTTGGAGCCAGTGAACAGTTCACACTGCATATGTGCTGAAATTTGTGGAAAGTGGTTCTGTCTTACATCCGGGAGGGAAAGTGATTTATTATTATTTTTTTGTACAAAGCAGTGCAAGCTGAATTTTAAGGATTTTACTTTTTAAACCACAACTAGCTGCTCGAAAGAATTAGGAATAACATTTGCTCTAATTTCTTACACCGTTGTTCTTGTATAAATATTGTGTTTCACATAGATTGTCTGGATAGGTTTTTAATTTCACCTAATTTTCTGAACTGCATTGTTTGGATATGAAATAACATTTGCATCAAAAGCAGTGACTTTTGTTGCTAATACTTTTCATTTAGTACAAACTTAAGTTATATTGATATAGCCGAAAAATTTAGATCAGGCTTAATTAAAAGTAGTTAGATGTGCACAAATTTTTTGGTTTGTTCAGAAACCTGTTATCTGACACTTGGATGTAGAAATCCCATTAAGCTAGTAGTGATGACTTTTTAAATTTTAGTTATGAAAAATTCTTTTGTCACTTGTTAGACTTCTGGGGATATTTCCCCAGTCTTTTTTTATTGTATATGCTTTAATGGAGAAGGCTGATTCCTGGATGTGTTTGGAACATGTCTTGTTGGTGATCACTTTTTTATTTATGTATTTATATCTTGTTTCATTTCTTATATTCTTATATTTCTATGTATAATAATAACGGTATTTGTAATTATTCTGAAGTAGTGTATTTTGTCATGTGTCGATTGTCCTATGACAGTCTTACCGATGGGTTAAGATGTATAATTTTACAATGTTTGTTCTACCGATAGCAATACAAGTTAGCACTGAGAAATGTCGGGTCTTGGTTTTTTTGTGGTTTTAAATCACCCAAATGATTTTTAGTATATTTGCTGCTGTTAGTGTATCAAACCACTTTCTTTTAAATCTGTGAAATATAGCTGTTGCCACAATCAAGTGAAATGGCACTAATGTGAAAACCAGTACCAGCCATTTAGTGAGTTCAATGGAAAAACTTCTGTAAAGGATATTCATTTTCATGTTCTGATTTTAATTTGTCAAAGTTGCAGGAAGTGGACCCTTCTGGTTTTCATGACATTTCTTCATTAGATTTATCTTTATGTATTATGTAGTCAATGCAATTTTTTGAGTCTTTTGCATGCTGTGTGGAAAACTGTAGTAGCTGTGGTGTGATAAGCCTAAAGAAATGGTCATTCTGATTTATTTTATGCCTAATAAAATTTTTGTGGGGGAGGGGCATAGGGGCAAAGTAGTGTTTTGAGTTTGTTTCAGTTTTGCAGATGTGTAATTTTATCATTTTAGCAGTTGCTTGTGATTTGTGTGACATGGCTGCAATTCAGGAGTTATATGAGCAAATATAAATGTGGCTCATCCTGTATGTGTTTATGTAGGCTTGACACCCACAGGTAAGATTTTGTTTCTATAGGGGAGAGAATGTTATATTTTTAGAAATACAGCCCAGTGATAATTATAATAAACACCCTTCTACTACCTCTCAGCTCTGTCTAAATAGTCATTGTGTTCACCCTTTCTGGTAAAATGGACATTGGGCCATCGTGGTATAATGGTATAAATTAAGGGTTTAAGTAAGGGATGAAGAATATTTGTTTGTAGATTATAAACATTTGAATGTACCTGGTTGACTTTTTTTTTGGTATTTAGTTTAATGCTGTGGGTATCAAATGGAAGTACTAGTAAATGTGTTCCTTCTTATTTTTAAACATGATCACAAGTAAAAGCCTTCATCCTGTCTTATTTTCTTTAAAGGAACTATGGTTTGCAGTGTAGTAGTTTTGAAAGTTTTAAGTGTTTTGTTTTGGGGGTGTGTGCTTATTTGGCTGTCACTGAAGCGTATCACAGTTGCCACTTGCTGTATATGGCATACTGTTTTAACAAATTTTGGTTTGATTAGTAATTACCCATTGGGTTGAAATTTAGAGGTGCATGTGACAACTAGGTCTAATTTACCTCATCTAACATTTTAGTTGTCTGGCTTGTAATGGTGGGGCTCAGGTTCTAATATCTATAGCAAGATTTCTGTAACTGGCGTTCACATAAATCAAGGTCAGAGGTCAAATCACTTATAGTCATAAATTCTGCAACTATTATGTTTCGTTGTGGTATTGGATGAAAGGCAACATTGCTCTTAGTGTTTTATAAATCATACTTACAGCCAGGTTTTACAAAAGAAAATGTGCCCTTCGTATTTAAGTTTTTAGGTTCAGCTTTTTGTGTCATTCAGCATGGGATTAAATTTGCATTCTGCTCAATTTTGGTGCATTTCTATTTTGTCTAAAGCTTTAAAAAAACTTTCTTCCTGTTAAGTTCTCACTGCTTGTGGGTTGATCATGGTGTACGTTTGCACTTCTGCAGACATTTTGTAATGTGGCCTTTTTGTCTTTTCTATAGATTTCAATTATTAATTTCATTAACTTCACTTGGCCCTCGGTATTTTAAGGGGACTTCTTTTTTTTTTTTATTCTCAAATGACTGACTTTGTGTGGTAAAAGTCCTCTGTTATAATTACGAACTTCCGCACTTGAAGTAATGTTTAAAGTAAATAAAGTAATGTTTTCAAGGCATTTTATGTTGTGCTCTATGAAGCATTATCTAGTCTAGGCCCGATGAAACTGTGGTCTAGCACAGGACCTTGTTCATTGTAATTTGACATGATAAATATTGAGTCGTCATTGAGGATCCCCTCTTCCCCACCTGGCTGATTTTTTTTGTCAACTGGTGAAATTTTGTTAAATGCATTTTTATGAATCTGTGAGATCATCTGTGTTTTTATTAGTCCTGCTGTAACATCTGGACCTATTAAATGCTTTACACCTTATGACATACTGTCAGCTTATCATGTCAAATATACTTACAGATGGGTTCTATTGATTCTGTTTTCCCTGTGTCTATACATTATGTTCATTGTTGTGGTTGGCTGTTTGTCCTGCACTTTGAACCTCTTGAGTGGGGCAGCATTCTTACTGAAATCAAAAAGACTTGAGATTTTCAAAGTACTTGGATGGTTTGTATTTCAAATGGGTGGGAAAACCAATTGTTCTACAGATCAAATTGACCTTGGTGAATCTATTAGGGTGTTTGCTTTATTTACCTGTCAGCTGTTTCTCACCTAAATTAGTTATGCAAATTATCCATTTGAATTTTTTTCTCCCTATCTTTAGTTGTGTAGTGCCTCTTAGGACTGAAAATGTCTAGCATATAATAATTTCAAATGGTGACAAAATACAAACGTCTGTGCATGTAGCAGGTGTTCCTTTCTACATAGTTATAGCATGTTTTCAGCATGACTAAATATGCAGTCAGGTTTAAGATCTTGTAATTGGGGTTTGTACATCCCTATCAGAACTGCAGCGATATTTGAGTTTTAGCTGCTAATTTGAGGCAATCAATTCTACGGTGATTAAACAAAGTGAAACCTTTGACTAGTAGGTTATACAGAATTTCTTGGCAGACTCGATTTTACTTGAGCCTTGTAAGCTTTTCCTTAATGGCTTGGAAATTAAACTCTCTTTAACAAAAGCCAGGTTTCAGTGGCTACCCATTTTAGTTTAGCTTATTTTTATGCTTTTAGGAATGAACAGCAGTGTTTTTTTTCCGGACTTTAACTAAATACAGTAAAATACCTTATTGTATAGTGAAATAGAAAGATGTGAAATGTGGACAACTTTTGTATGGTGACTTTGAACCTAAATACTTGCAGCCTCCAGACAGTGGTCTTTCACTTAAATTTCTACTTTATTCAGACAGATTAAAATTGTGATTATATTCAGACAGAGGAGGATTCTGATGCATTGGGTTTTTTTGTAAGCATGTTCTAGGACTAACCTCTTAACGGTTTTGCCAGATAGGTAGTTTGGACTGTAGCAGCTTCCATTGCATCTGCCTAGTGGATGGCACTAATTGTAGATTCTCATGTTACAGTAACCATTTATTATGCCAAGGGCATTGGCCATCCTCCCTTTCATTGTCTTTAGCCAGCATGCAACAGGGTTGGCTGGGAGTGTGAACACAAAGGGGTGTGTCTCCATATTTTTGTCAGGATGGGAATTGGTTCAGGGAACGGGTTTTGGATGAATTGGAGCCCTTAACACAAGCAAGACTGTTGGCTGACACTAAGCAGCAGCTCAGGCAAAAGCTTGCATAACCTGTTGTCTTTTATATAATTTTCTGTCAAATGATAGCTGTAATGGATATTACACCTCCCTTCCTGTTTTTTTTTCTCTTTAATTTCTATTAATGCATAATTGGTGTTTCCTACAAGCTGATGTTTAACCATAACTAATCATTTTATATGTGAATTCTGTGGTTCCTTTCTCTGTTGTCTAGATAACTTATGATTTTACCTATATTTTAAAATGATTGGTAGTCACACATCTGCACTTCAAATCACTTCAGTGATTTCATTTTTTGAGTAGCTCTGAATGTAAGGATGAAATGTTTCATTTTGATGTGGTAAAGCTAATACTGAATTACAGTCAGTTTTAGGAATAATACCCCTGTTTTAAAATTAATTAGAATGTAATGTACTGCATTGCTGGATGGGCCTGCTTTGCTACATAATGCGCAGCAGGAGCAGTTTATTTAATCAAGTTGGACAAATGTGAAGTTTATTTTTCATGTAGAGGTTGTGCTCATTCATGTCATTCTTGCTCTTGTATTTCAGATGTCGTCAAACCCTGGCCCCTGGTGTGCGTATGTGTGTGACCGAGTGAGCGAGCAAGAGAGAGAGTGCAAGTGAGCGAGCACGCGCGTGCTTGGGTGGGGGGGGCGAGAGAGAGACTAAGAGGAGACGATGAGCGGGAGAGCGGGAGAGAAGAGGGAAGTGCACCGGCCAGGCCTGGTGGTGCTGTAGCAGCACAGAATGGTTTGTGGGTCATACGGGGATGCAGGCCATTCTGTGCTGCAGCAGTAACACTGGGCAGACGGGCCCTGGCAAGCAGGTTGCAGGGAATAAGACGGCAAGCTGACAAGCAGCACATAAGTGGACCAGGCCCAGGAGAGAGAGGCTGGGGATCTCGTCAACCCCACCCCCCCACACCACCTCCACTACCAGCATCCCACACATACACACACAACTGACCACCTCGCTCTAGCAGCACGTAAATATTGGAGTTAAACCACTTCTGATGCCTCCAGTATTGATCGTGCTGCTGAAGTGAAGCCGGCCAATCCATCAGCTGCTGTCTCGACGTCACTGTCGTCTCCGCTGGGGGCTGCTGGGCTGAGATCGGGAGTCTTACACATTACAGGGATCAGCAGAACGGGGTGAGGTGATGGAAGGAAGGTACTGTTATCGGTTTACTTGAGGTAAATACATTTTTGATACAGTAATTTGATTGCAGTTCCTGCATAGTGTAGCAAAATTAACACTTGCTGGTGTTTGCATTTCTTCACAAAAGTTTCATAATTCAGTCATTTAAGTTTGCTTTTAAACTGTTAAACATTGTCTACAGGGCTGTATGTAATTTATATGCATTTAATGTAACCTGTATTTAAATGTGCTTTCTTTGTATTGATCAAGGCTTTTTCATAATAAACAATTGATTTCACAAATTTTGGTTTTCACATTCATTAAAATTTCGATATTGCATAAACAGTGAATTGCATCTCTGGAGACATTTCATATTGGGTGAAACCGTGAAACTCATCCTAATTAATGTAGCTGGACACCTGCAAATAAAAAAAAAAGCTTAGTTGAAATGACTAAATGAAAAAGGTAATTTGCTTTCTCAATAAATGGTTTTTGGTTTTTTTTTCTATACATTTTTTTTAAAGTATTTCTATCATTGTATGTGTAAGCTAATTTAAGTGCTTTATCTCTGGGGTTACTCTTGCAAAGCTGGGGCCCTTCCTCCATCAACCTCCACTCGTAAGCAGCCTGACCATGTTGGTGCTGTTCTGCAGCTTGTGGTCATCACTATATGACCCATTTGCATGCTTTTGAAATATTAAACATCTGGCTGTCACGGAAGTTCGGTCATACGTGGATTTCCTGAAGCATATCATTTCTGCTACATGGCTAAGTAAATTCATGGCTAGTGTGTATATGTATTGTCCTCACCTTGCAAACTCATCCTCAGCAGAATAATCAGTGCCACACTGGGACGTCAAATGGTGGTATCATGGCCCCTGCAGAGGCATTGGTGCCGTGGATTTTCATGGCGGTGGGCCCAGTGAACATGGACATCGATGTACCCAGTGTCTGGATGCTGTTGCCATGAGAGCAGAACATTCACAAGAGGTCATCCTCAGGCGCCAGCTGTCTGGCAAGGTATCCCACCAACGCTGAACTTCGAAAAATTAAACCAGTTAATTTAAAAAAATCTACAGGTACTGAAATTCGCAAGTCCGATGGAACTCGCAAACAGGGATTTAACAAGTGCCTCCGTGAATACCTATCCATTCTCTGTCCAGAATAGCAAACTACATATGAAAACTACACAAATTACTGCTCACTAGCTTAAGTTAACAATTCTATGTAACTATCGTTTGTAGTAATCTGTATATATTTTATTCAGTATAGTTTGTGTGTGTGTGCGCGCGCGGGTATGCATATTATCAGAGCTTCCGTTTTAAGTACATAACTCATCAGGCCCGTGGAATTACTTGGAATGTAATTAAAGCACGCATGAACTTTCATTTACAAAAAATATTTCTCGTCAAAATATTTTGCTGATTACATATGAATGTCAAAGTGCTGTGAATTTAATAAAAACTCTTAAACCTTTGTTCGCGAACCTTACAATATTTCACTGCAGTCCTCACATACCTACGTAACAATTAAAATGTTCGCGTTAAAATGCATTAACTTAAATAGGAAGCATCCTCATTTATGCACAACATAACCCGAGCTTGGACTTGAAAACGGGCACAAGAGTTTTGGGAACATATTATTCCCCCCATACATTTCATACGTTTCTAATATATGCAGCCGTTGTGCAAATATTTTATGTCACCAATTTTTATACAGTCCTTTCTAAATAGTTTTAAATCGAACATTTTGTAACTTCACCCTATTGTGGTAACGCATAATTGCAAATAAAATCCTAAATATGCCGAATAGTATGTTTTGCCATAGTTTTAGGTGAATGGCAGCGTTTAAATTACAGATTATTAGTAAAGGACTTTCGTAGCAGCTTATCCAAGTGATATTTACAGTGATGCTTTGGTTTATTTTAAACCCTAAAAATAACTCAATCGGCCTTGTTCTGGAGTAACAGACCTATCACCTTCCAACGTGGACAACCGACACTATAAATCTATATTTTAAAATTCTTGGAATGTGATGCATTTTCATTTTGTGCAGGTCTCCCGAATGAATGGATCGAACGTCTCACTGGACAGAAACAGCAAAATAAAATATTTAGGCTTAATTGGAGTGGTGGAATTGTAATTTTGCAATGATTTAGTATATTGTATTTGGATAGAAACTCGATTAGAATACATGCATATGATTACTTTTAAAAGGCAGACTTGCTTTTTTTTCTTGCAATTATTTAGACTGTATTCGAGCAGTGCTCAAACTTGATTAAATTAATGTGCGTGAATCTCCCCAAGTAGACAGTTGTGCAACGATGCAGCAAGAAAAATAATCTGAGTCTCAGGCGATGGCAATTTTGCGTCGACGAGGTCCTTTAACATAGAACATGAGCAAAGAATAATTAGTGATATTTAATGGTTAAGTTTATGCGGGTGTTCTGGGGCAACGCTGACGGGGAAATGTTAGCATGACAAATATCCTCGTTGTATTCAAAAATCATTTGCCGGTCTTAGAGATTGAAAAGCCAACGATATCCGATTTAACTGAAACTCATATATACAACATGTAATGCGCGCGTTTCGGGGCGGATTTAGGAAAAGTTTCTAATTTAACTTGCAGACCTAACCATCAGGCTACCTAAAAGAGAGGTTGTTACATTTCAAATTATAAACTCAATCAAAGTTTCTTTTTAAATGTAGAGAGCATGACACGGTCGAGAGCATAGTACGTAAATCATTATGAAGAGTAATATCCTTTTACATTAATTGATGGGCAGTTAGTACTAATTTATATTGCTGTGTGGGATGTAATTATAAGCGTGTACCTGCATTTGGTAGCAATGCAGTGTTTTGTTTTGACAATGAATTGCGAGAAAATCTGTTCCTACTTCATCACTGATTTGCCTGGCAACAGTCGGCTATATATACATTCCCTGATATGGAGTCTGGTGGTTATTAACATGTAGTTACTGCTCTTTTGGACGTGTTACCTGGAATGAAACTGGACTTTTATTTAAGGATTTCTTGTTTGAAACATTTTAGCGCTACTACGCTACTATCCGTATCGGTGCCATAACAAAAAAAAAAACACTCCGCAATAAAAGTTTTCGTTATTTCCATTGTACCCCTTTGAATTTTGCTATGGTAATCCTAAATTGCGCAGACTGAAATGAGTACATCAGATTTACACTTTAAAATATAAGAATAATTACTAAAATGCGCATATTGGTACAAACTGAGGAGGACAAAGTGTGTACCAAAATCGTATATCTTTCACGAATTTCAAAGACCGCGTTATTCATTAAATGTTTCTACTTTAAAATATAATTTATGCAAACATGCAATATAGCACAGCTTGCAATTTCTGCGCGACTCGTTACCCACGACCCAGCTCGCTCAGTTATGCAATATATCTCCTTGAACTGTTATTGTGAAAGCTGAATCACCAGCCTGTGTTGACTCAAAAACGTTACTGCTGCTGACTACCGAAATAATTAAATGAATAACCGCCATGAATGAGTTTACATATTCATTAAGATTACGTGATGGGTTGTAGTAAGCGAGCTGAAAATATCGAGCCCATTAATTAACGTCACTGCTGACGTTGGGGAGGGAAGGTGGGGTGTGCGCGACAAACCCAGTTCCAGCCGGGCCCCGTGACTTCGGAAACGCTCCTCTTATTCAGAAACGGAGCATAGTGCTGAATGTAACTGTTACTGCTTGGCTTTTCGACCACAAACTATACAGACTATATATAAACATGTTTATTTTGTTGTAACTGCCATTTTATACTTGCCATTGAAATGTATTTGACACTGCCGATAAGTTACGTTTAGCGTTATATTTAGTATTGTCATTAAAGTTTTAATTTCACACTCATTTAATTGCCTTTCAGTTGCGCATCAGAGGGTTGTTTTTATCTCTAACGTGATATTTCAATTCATATAACGATAAACACGGCTGCTTCATTACATTAATCTATGAAAAGCAAATAGTGTATGGGAAAAAGCTAGGGGGGGGAGGGGGTCATAATTTATTTCAAAGGTAAATTTTCTGACGTCATTTTCAAGCCAGAAGCTTTTAAAAGCAAATAAAATCTGCGGTTGTGTTAACCAGACTGGAGTCAAACGTAACACAATAGTTAAAAAAGAAACGTAGAAAGCGAAGGAAAAAAAAAACTGGCCACTTGGCTCCAGCAGCGTGAGGGGCGTAACGGCTGCCGGCTGCAGGGAGATGTGCCTCGGCGATGCTAACGGGACTGGCGGCTCCAGCAGACTCGTTACCGGGGACGCGATGCGCCTGCGGAGCAGCGCCGCGGAGACCTACGCGAGCCGCGCGTATCTCCCCGACAGCCGCGTCTCACTGCCCCGATCGCTGACGTCAGGGGGACCTACGGGACTGCGGCGAGCTTCTCCTAACCCCAAACTTTGCCCCTGAGCTTCTGCATCTGCTAGAGAAAGCAGAGAGCCGACGCACCCTTGCAGGTCCCATCGGCAGTGAGCGTCCGTCTCTGTCCCCCCTGCTTCATCTGCGCATCCCCGGCATCACTCGGTCTCAATCGAGGAAAAACTTCTCTCTCTCTCTCCTGACGCGCTAAGCAGCCAGTGGGCTTATCTGAATGCTCTTTTTTACCTTTCTGGCGTCTCTGTAAAGCTTTCTTCCTCCAATCGGGACGTGCACCGCGCCGCGCCGCTTCCCCGCACCCTAAGCGCTCTTCATAAGCGCTTTTCTTCCGTTGCTGCGAGTCTTATGACACGCAAGTCTTGTCCTTCTCCATCTTCTACGGATGAGTTTCTGACTCGAAATATATCAAGATACCGACGGCTGCGTGATCGGCCGAGGTGAACATCTCGGTGAGACTTATTTGAAAAGTACCGCATCTCTGCACACCGAGTAGTTTATCTGCAAACATTTAACAGTCGTGGGACGTTTTAAACGGTGAGCCCAAGCGGGGCTTCCTGCTGGTTTCCAAAGCACAATCTAATCATTTCTCGCACAGCCTGCGCGAACTGGCGACCTGCAGGTGACATCCTCCTCACGGCGGTCCGTCTTTCTGAAAATGCAGTTAATAACACTTGAGTGATGGTGATAGTGGCAAACACGCATCTATCAGATTAAATCTGCTCGGTCTCGGTCAGGAACACAGACGGGAAAATGACCGTCGTCATATGTAATACGTTCAGTAATCCTTAATTCTTCCTCACTACAACTAAGCACTCCCAATTCGTGTAACCGTAACAATCTGTTCACCTCAGAAAACGGCAACCATCCTACAAAACCATGCAAATGCGACATCCTTAAAACAAAAGTACTACATAGTTGTACGTGCTTTTCCCGGTCGACCTACTTTTCAAACTAGCGGGAATTAGTCAAATTACTGAGGCGCCGATGCTTAAGCGGCGAATAAGCGCGCGCCGCGTCCCTCCCCGGATAGTAACAAACTGGGCAAATAAAGTTACCGCAGAGATGTGTGCAGTTTGTCTCGGTCTTAGGCGGGATGGATGTATGCATGAATATAAGTGAAGCCACGATCCCCGAAAATGTAATACGCCACCGAAACACTAGCTAGAAAGTATGTTATTGATCGTTCGCTTGACTGCTTATGCTGGTTACTCGGCATGAATTGGAGAAGATTATGCAGAAACGGAGAAACATGCAATTGGACTGAAGTCGTACTTACCAGCGGCTGAGACGCATAGTGCAACGCAATCATGGCGCTTGTTGCTGTGCAGACTTCGCCGTTTTTGTGAGGGGGAAGAAATTAACTAGTTGGGGTTTTTTCTCTTCATATTAGACAACCAATATTTTAGGTGTTTAAAACCAAATATAATGTGTTTCTGGAACCAGCCGTTAAAGCCAACTTCCTTCAGCGGGTTTATAAATACGGCTTGCAATTTAGTGTACTTTTAGATGCTCTATGGGCAATTTCGTTTTCCTTTTCAGAGGCACAAATGTAGAGGATCCCTAGAAGGCCTGTGGAGGAGGAGGTTGGATGGGGGCTGTTGCTATGCAAAGCATCAGGAATTGAAACTGTCCACAAGACCGCTAGATACATCGTCATCACTACTACTTATCAACTGTTACATGGTCGTGTTTTTTTAAACATAGGAAGGTTAATTCCCGTACCTTTGTATATTTAGTACTGCTGTAGATGTAATCGATTTTGAAATCTTTATACGTGTTTAGTATTAATCAAATTGCCATAAGTTATTTTTAGACACTTAGAATAAACAGCAACTTAAACGTCGGTTAAAGATTGATGCGCTCCTTGCCCTCTAAGGCGTAAACGGCCAGTAATACAGCCCTTTCTAATGAATTTATTAAATGTGTTCCCAGCATAACACTTCTTTACGTATACGGTCAGACAAATCTAGGTAAGCGCTTCATTCAGTCTTGTACTTAAATACATTTATCGAGGGATTTATTTTGCACTACTATCCAGTGAACTATCTAGTTTGACAGACACGTACTGAAATATGATGGAGGTGAATAACTAATCTAGCATGTAAGTTTTTTTTCCCTCTTTTTGTAAGTGGAAAAACTCTCACTAATGATGCTTATCTTTGTCGATAGTTTTGAAATTTGGGGTTGAGCATTACAACAGAATAACGCACGGTTCTGGGAAATGCAACATTTTCTGATTTAATTTGGAAGCGGCCGCGGTGTTTACCAATAGTAAGTCACGTGTAAAACATATTTCTGACCTCGCTTTTCTACCCTTGTTTCCATGCCATTTGGAACGGAGACTCCTCGATCGTACTCCGCGATTGGACGGCTCGGGAAGAGGCGCGTTCGTGTCGCGTCGGACCCCCGGAGGTGCCGCCGCCAGGGGTCGCTGTCGATCGGCGTTCGCGGTCCGCGTGGATTTTTCGGCGCTCGACAGCCCGTCCTTCGTCAGGCGCGCCGTCTATGGTGTGCGTGCGCGCGCACGCCTCCGCTTCCGGGAAGGCGGGGAGTTACGCTGCTCGTTCAGGGATCGGCCGCTTCTCTTCGACGATGGCCTCGCTGTTTTCTTGCTGCCTGGGATGCTGTGGGGAAGGATCATCGGGGCACATCCCCATGAAGGAGATGCCCGCCGTGCAGCTGGACACCCATCACATGGGTGAGCGGTGGTTCTGGCTCGTACGGCGCGCTTGTGCGTGTAACATGGACGGCGTTCGTTACGCCCCGTATCGGCTAGCTACGCATTTTACCGTCTTACCGAAAGCCGTGC
>JAODKM010000073.1:418098-430698 GCA_026780845.1 Petrocephalus sullivani | reverse complement strand
TCCTCTCTTTTTTTTATGTGTGTTTTTTCATATGTTTTTATTTTTTTGAAGAAGGTGCCGTCCGAGATGAGAGGGCTTAGATGAGTTTTTTTTTTTTGGGGGGGGGGGGGGGGGGGTCATAGAATATCAGGAAATATCAGGTTTTTCCTTCATTATAGGTCATGGAGATTCACCTTTTTAGGCAGTGAAGGGCAGGCGAAAATAGTGAATTTCACATTTGATGTACTGGCAACCTGGTGTTTATATCTGCCAGTTCCCATCTGATTTTTAAATAGGTTCTTAGACGCACACAGTAGTGCATTCTTCATCTATCTGAGCCTTGCAGTTTTGCAGTATTATGGTGTTTCTGCAAGTTCTCCAGATTAGATTCATTGTGTTAAACGATGCTCTGTTGCTGCCTTTTATTAAAAGGACAGCACTGCAAACATTTGGATTCTTTGAGTTTCCGCTTTAAAGAATTTCCACATGACTGACTCGATAGTTTGTAGTTTCAAGCTGTGTGCCACAGGTTTACTGCTATGTGTGGCAACTTTGCAATCTGCGTAACTGATGTAAATTAGGCAGACTTAGCAATTTGAATAGATCAGGCTTTGAATCAGGCTGTGGGAGCCTGGTACCGATGAAATGAAATTAAAAAATGCCTGTATTTGCCTGTATTTGATTCCGATCTTTGTCAGCTCAGGACATCACTGGAATGAGTGTTTGGTAAGCAAATAACAGCTTTAAGCATTCTTCTCTGGAAAATGCGTTAATTAAAACGGAAGAGTTGACTGCCAAATATTATTTTGTCATGTATGAATGTTGGTGTTTAGTTGTTTTAATTAACCGTCTCATTCTGTTTTTCTGTTTTAGGGTGTCACATATGACCATGTAGAGCTGAATTTATATTTAAATGGAAAAAATATGCACTGCCCAGCCTCAGGAATTCGTGGGACAGTGTACCCAGTGGTTTACGGTAAAGAACTTTACCTGAATTTAACACAATTCTTGTTTAAGGTTAAGAAAATTTACTATGCATCTCTTTTGAGTCCAAAAGACCTGTGTAACTTGCAGGTGGCAGGGCAATTGTATCACTGTTGGGCCCTTGAGCTAGGCCCTTAACCCCAAAACCCCTCCATGGGAGCTGTGTAAATGGCTGTCCCTGTATTCTGACCTCACCTACTGCCTGATGTGGCTATCGCATAGCAGAGCAAGATGAGAGATGCAAAAACAACCACATAGTACTGAAACCCCGGTGACCAGGCAGATTTTAAGCCCGTCATCTCAAACCCTAGTCAGTATTGTGTATGCACCGTGATTTCGTGCAGCCCTATGTGTACACCTAAGAATTTGGAGAGAAGTTGTTATTCATAGTTTATAACTAGTATTTGGCCACTAGAGGGCAGAATAAATTCAAAATTGATCGTTTTCCCCCTGCTTTCTCTTACAGTGGATGACAGCGCTATAATTGACTGCCAGTTCAGTGACTTCTACCACACTCCCCCTCAAGGTTTTGAAAAGATCTTATTCGAGCAGCAGATCTTCTGAGCTGTGGGCCCAGCCGGTTCTGCCCTGTTGTCTTTCGCTGTCTCTCAGCTGGACCTGCAGATTTCTGTGACCCATAACTTTTTGCCCAGTCTGGCTTGAGTGTCCCTCTGTGAGTGTTGTATATTCAGGCTGTTCCACGTCTCCTTGTCGACCGAAAGTATCGCTGTCAGATATTACACCTGCCTCTGGTTGCCTCACAATTTTGCTGCTGTTGTTGTTGCTTTATTTTAAAGAATAACTAACAGGCGTTGGCACAAGTCCAAGTCCTCAAGAGACGAAGGCTGCTTTACTGGTGGCTGCGTTTATAAAGCTTTCCAAAAACGTTTGCTGTCAAAGGCCATTTTGTACGTTTACTTTGTGAACACACGATGATGCTAACATTAGAAAATGGTGATAGTGACAGTCAGTGGGTCCTGTCTAAGAGGAGGAGGTGCTGAATCCATGATGTGTATGTGTTTGTGCCCACATGCAGATTTGTGTTGTCCATCAGGGTCATGTACTTTTCCAGGCCTCTGCACACCATGGGGGAAAAAGTAAGGGGTTTTAAAGGACGAGAGCCATGATTTTCATTTACTCGTTACAAATGTATACATCAGGCTGGTTTCTCTTTGTAGTTTTTTGCTGAATGTGAGCTTTATCTGTTTTAAAAACACTTAATATGCCTATTCTGATGTCTGGCAATTTAATAGTAGTTCTTAAAATATTTTATATATGTACATGTAATGATTGCAGACAGTTTTACTTAAGAGGTTTGAATTTTATTTAAAATGTTTTTTTTGGAAGAGCCCAGCTAAATCGAGGAGTCTGGTTTTGGTTGTTTACAGATTCAGGGAGCATATGAAACACATGATAAACTTATTTAAATATTACGTTTTTGCACTGAAGGGATCTGAGTGTTCAAGTGTTAAAACCAAATCTTTGTGATTCTGCACTAATAAAGTTTTTTTTCCCTCCCCAATGACATGGTGTCTTTAATCACAACCTGTTGTGAATTTAATTAGTCCTAGCTGTCAGACACCGTTATATCTATATGCATCTGGATCCTGTCCTGATGGCTTCAACCCTGAAGGTCTGGAAGGAGGGATGGCTGCCGACGCGTAACTAGTTAATGGTTTTTGTGTGAATCTCTCATCAGAAGAATAAAACACGGGCCATTCATAAATGTTACTATTCATACCGCAAGCCGTTGGTTGGGCGTGAAACGCGCACCTTCCACATCCATTCGCTATGCATGTGGCTGCAAGTAAAAAAAAATACTTGGCCATGGTTCAATCGGCGTTTACTCTGCATTTATCAGGCTATCCGCCAGCATGCCTTTGCAGGAGCGCTGCCCGGAGCGGCATTAGCGCCCAGTGTAAACGCCTCTCAGGTACCCGCCGGGCCGCTGCCCGAACCGCCTAGGGACGGCGAGTCTGCGGCCGGGGTGCAGCGGAGGACCGGGCTCTCCCTCCCCGGCCAAGCCTGCGCACGTTACGACCTCCCGGCGTCAGTGGCTCCTCCTTTCCACGCCCCCCCCCCGGCCGGACGCGCTCCGCTCCGCCGCGCCGCGCCTCGCCGCCCCCCTTCCCTCTCCGCTCAGCAGCGGGACAGCCTCCCGTCTTTCACTGGAGCCCCGAGCGCCGGACTGCACTCTCCCCCAGCGCGCAGCCATGGCAGACAACGCCGGCTTGGAGAACCACCGCATCAAGAGCTTCAAGAATAAAGGGCGCGATGTCGAGGTGAGGCGATGCCCGGCGGAGGCGGCCCGCGCCCGGCGCTACCCTCCGGGATTCTGACGGTCTCGGCGGTGTGACTGGATGCTCGGGCTACGCGGTGCAGTCTGCCCCGGAACACCCGCCATCGGGCGCGGCCTGTTACTAGGCCGAACATGGATGCGTGTCGCCGAAGCCGGAAGCCGTCCGAGCGGCCGGCGTCCCGGGCCCAGTTTGAGGGTCTCATTCTCCGCTTTATTTTCGAGGCCTGATTCGGGGCCGCTGAGCCGCGCAGCGCTTGGCCGGGGGTGTATCGTCGGCATCGGTGTAACGATGGTATTTAAGTGGCCGCCTGTTTCTGCGCGCAGTCAGGCGGCTGGTTGTGCGTTTCTTCGTAACAGCTCGGTTAAAGTTTGCAGATTAACTGTCTGGTTAACAGCCGGAATTGTTACTACGCAGCAGCGCTGGGAACCGAGCCGCCCGGATAAGTTAGCATGCTAGCGCCTTATCCGTTAGCATGCTAGCGCTTTAACACGCCGGCGCCTTCGCCGTTAGCCGTTAGCATGCTAGCGCTTTAACACGCCGGCGCCTTCGCCGTTAGCCGTTAGCATGCTAGCGCTTTAACACGCTGGCGCCTTCGCCGTTAGCATGCTAGCGCTTTAACACGCTGGCGCCTTCGCCGTTAGCATGCTAGCGCTTTAGCCGTTAGCACGCTAGCGCGTTAGCACGCCGGTGCCTTCGCGCGTTGGCCGTTAGCGCCCTATCTCGTCGGCCCGTTAACAGGCTTCGCTTAACGTCCACCGGAGCGGAGGAGGGCGGCGGCACACGGATAACTGGAGATGAGCTGCTGCTGGATGCACTCTCTGGCCCGGGGGTGCGGGCTGTAGCGGATGCGCTCTCCCCCACCTTCCATTCATCTATTGAAAGCGCAGAGCGTCCCGCCGGCCGGCCGGCTCCCTCGCAGGTTCCGCCGCCTCCCAGGCCAGACGCTTTAATCTAACGCCTCTTTGCGGCGGTGTGCCGCCGCCTCGCAGCTGTCCGGCTCGGATGGTGACGGCGGGCCGCCTTCGGCTTTCTTATCCGTGGCATCTCCATCGCTTCCGTCGGCCGGGTTCGTCCCCTTTGTTTTCGGTGTGGAAGCGACACCGAGATGGGATCCGCACTTTGGCCGCCCGGTCGGACCCTCGGCATTAGACCCCAGACTGCCAGGGCATCCCAGCCTCTGAGTACTCGGCGCCTCTCTGAGTACTTTAGTACTGTAATGTCTGAGAATCACGCAAGGAATTGATCTGCGTTGTGATTTTTTTTCTTTATACAACAGAGGACTGGACTTTAACACCATATGAAAGAGTTGAGCGTTTTGGTGTAAGTGACGTAAAATCCACTTAGAATGACTTATTGCTCAGTGCTGCCGTGTTTGTGTTGGGGGGAATGTGGAATTTCCCCGCAGCTGACACAGAATAGGAGCTCAATATGACATGTTCGTCTTTCGTTATCTGTGGTGTAGTCTGAGTACTGTGTGATAAATGTTCTCAGGAGTTCATAACTTTGGGGGTGCTTTTTGAAATGTAAGCCATTTTTTAAATTTCTGTCACTCTCTACAATTTATGAATGGGCAGATGCATCAGCATTAGTATGCAGTGTTCGTATTAGTAACTTAGTGTGAAAGGAAAATCTATTTTCTAAATTCTGTGTTTATCTGGCATGGTTATGTCAATATATCGCTTTGAACTCTGAACCTTCATCGATTTTAAAGTTACGTGTTCAGAGAAAATGTGTTTTTAAGCTTCTGTGGCCTTCATCTGAAGTTCATGTTGTTAGGTCTCCATTCTTTGCCATGAACTGAAGCTCTGGAACTGCAATGTAGCACCAACCAAATATCTGCCATGGCTACTGGCAGCAGGCCACGTAGTGGTCAGGGGTGAAAGTGCTTCAGTGACGAAGGATTTTCGTTTTGTTAGCATTATGCTGTTTTGTAAAATAAGGTGCAGCCAGCGAGAGATGTGCCTGCTTTCCTGGCTGGATTGCTTTGGTGCCCATGTGTGTCGCAGTAATGCACTGTGGACTCTGGTGGTTTAAGCAATGATTGTGTCTCCTGCATGTTTATGTAGCTAATGCTAAAGTCGGGTAGATGTTTGCCCAGAGGCAGTGATTCTCAATGGGGTGTTCAGTGATTCCCCTCCAGTGATCATGATCAGGATTTTGCTTCTACTACCATTTGGGAAGTGAATTTGTTTGAATGGTGGTAAATGTGATCCCGTGGTTTGCTCTGCTTGTGTACTTTGAGAGTTTAGTGTTTATTTGAAAGATCATTCACTAGTTCAGTTAAGTCTGTGACTCCTGACTTCAAGTAATATTTATGCAGTTCGTTTATGGCTTATAAGAATTGTAATTTGTGATTATAAATAGTAGTGACTTATGTTTGCAGTATTTTTCTGTAGCGTACAAAGTCAAACTTCAATTATTATTGCTAAGAGAACAACTCACAGCATGCCCTGGGGCAAGACTGCACAGTCCTCGTTTTGTGAAGAAACTGGAATCCGATGAAAGTGAATATGAAAGACTTTTTAGGAAAGATATCTTTAATCCAGGAATTACAGCAATTGATTAGCGAATGCTGTGAAATGAATATTTATAGTAGTAAAGTCCTAGTTGTAGGTTTTTACCGAAACGTGCCACAGAATGTAGCCATGTATAGCACGGTGGAAGTGAGCTGCCCCGGGAGATGTGGCAGAGATGCCCGCCAATTTCCCAATGCTGTGAGGTCGTCGCACTTCCTGATTTCCTCCCCCTCCCACCAAGGCGGGCCAGGGCCTCGGAAGCCACAGCGTGTGCGCTGAATGAAGTCGGGATTCCTAGGGGCAGTTTAGCGGGTTGGAGAAACAAAGGCATTGAAATCCAGAATTATGCCCTTTCCCCCTGTTATACACTGACTATGTCTTAAACATAGTGGGGATACACTGACAAACCAGCGGGTATCACTGTCTGAATGTAGAAACGGGATGTCGGCTCTGCGCGTTTTCCAACCTGCCGTGGGGCGCAGAGGGAACCGCAGGGCATGTCATGGCACTGCCCCATCATGTAGCGGGTCATTGAACGTGGTAATTTGTAGAATGTTCATATTAATGGATGTGGCGCAGGGGGTTAATCCTTCTCACTTGCTTTGGACAAAAGTGTCTGTTAAATCAATACATGTAAATGTGCTTTTTTTGTTGGCAGAATACTCATTAAAGCTGATCGCCGTGGCGTGAAAGTAAACCCTGAACACAAAGGGAATGTATTACTGCCGTCTGCTCTTGGTGCTTGCCTGCCTGGCCCAGTCTGTGCATGTGACTGTTTGGGATGGTAACACTAGCTGGGAAGCTGTATCACAAGGTCTAATATAATCTAAGAGCAGCTCCCCCTCCTGTGCTTAAAGGGTGATCCCCCAAGTGGGGGTTTTGGCATGAGGTGTCGATGGCTTGTGATTTCTGAGCTCCGTCGCGAGGACCCTGTGTGTGGCCAAGGCCGGGTAGCCGTTTACTTTTCTGTACTCTGCTGTCTCGGGCCTCAGCTGTTGTTTATGTCCTGGAGTTTTTGAATTCTTAAAAGCAGAAATAACCCAAGCGTAAAAGCCTGGACCCAGGAGACCCGGCCGGTGACTTACGAGGCCGGCTATGTAATCCAGAGCAGTGCTTCTCTGTCCCTGGTTTTCAAGAGCAAACTCTTAGATTCCTTAATCCCTTGGATTACTTATTACATCAGTCAAATAGATCTATAGTGTCTCTCAGTATTGTGGCTATTGGTGGGACCCTACCTGGGAACCAGGCTGAAAAAGCTGACAGACAGCCGTAATGTCCCCAGAAGTGCCGTTAGGTACGTGGTGTTTCTGCACATTGTGACCTTGTGGGGGAGGGACTTCACTTCTGACCAGCTTGCAAGTCCTAAGGCATGATGCATAAGTAGAGAAACTAAACATTTCCAGATTTCTGTGCTTTCCTGGACAATGGTTTACATCAGGGGTGCCCAGCACGTCGATTGCGATCGACCAGTAGATCGCGCAACATTAAAACTTTGTTACATTAGGTTACAATAACTACTTGGATCCCTTCTGTTCTAACGCATCACCCGGCAGAACACGCAAATGTATTACGGGCTGATACAGAACTCTGGCGAGCAAAGTGACCCAGCTATAGCCTTCCGATTTATATCTACTAAAAGGGATATAAAAAATTACTGGGGAAGCCGAACAAAGTAAGCAACCATAAATGTATTGGATTGTATTGAGCCCGGTTTCCCGATAACGCACACTGTTAGCGCGCTAAGAAGACTCTCTTAAGAGTGGTCCGGACCAACCTTACGAACGTGTGACTTACCTAAGATATACGTCGTGAACGAACGCTTCGGGAATCGTTCCATAACGTTAAGAGGGAGGTTAAGGTACAACTTAAGAACTACTTAGCGATAAGAAGGTTTTGGGAAACCGGGCCTTGGATTGTAAGGGTTCATGCAGTGATGCACGTTCCCCAACATATATTGTACATATAAATATGAAATGCATAATATATTTAGCATTTTTAATGTAGGTAGATCATTTTGACCTGGTCATTTTAAAAGTAGCTCGTAAGCCGAAAAAGTGTGGGTTACATAATACAGAGGAAATCCCCAGGTTAAGACTGAGATGCGTTCCTTATGTCTGTCTTAGTCGAATTTGTAGGTAAGTTGGAACAATAAAATCCAGTACATGTTAATAATACAGCAATAATAAAAGTAGCTACATAAAGTACTGTGCTGATGAATCACCGAAGTAATATTTTCATGGACGCACTACTTTGTGATGCTAGTTGGTTATTAGGAACCATTATATTTAACTGCATGTTTTCTATATAATAGGCTTTATGGCTGTTTGAATGAGTTGTCTGTAAGTTGAAAGTTCTTGCTGCCCTGTATATAAATACATATTAATAATAACAGCAAGTTACCAGTTTTTAGCTTGATGAATCTCCACCTTCTCTGCAGGCCTGGACTTTTAGACGTTACATTGTTTTCGAAAGGTGGAGTTGAGAGATTCTTGGCGTCACCATAGTTACGGTGCTCTGGCCTGTTCCCAAGTTTCCACTTCTTTGGTTGGTTATTAATCCCGCCGAGAGTCAATGGCAGAACCCGAATGGTGCGGTCAGCTGGCGGGGCGGGGCCTCGCTGGCCGTGTTCTCCCTCGGCATTGCTGTGCCGGTCTGCCCAGCGCCTGACATGGTTTTGTGTGAACCGAAAGCCTCCGGGGACATTGCTGCGAGATCAGTAACAGTGCCCCCCTCTCCTCACCTCCTCTTTCAGACGATGCGGAGACACAGGAACGAGGTGACAGTGGAGCTGCGCAAGGTAAGGTGAAGTTTTCACAGCCACTTCCGGGTAAAATCCGTCTATTCTGAAGCCGTCATCCGTCATCAAAGACTGTCCGAGGATTTGTCGGAGATACAGATGGGGCCCATCCAGAAAGGCCTGGCCAGGCGCTGCACATCCCTTTGCCTGCTGGGGGCACCCTCCTCACCCTGGAAAGCGGCCTGTCCTGCTTTCCCATGCGTTTCTTCACACCTGAGGGTAAAAATGTGCTGCCAGTACCAGGTTCAGCTCAGAAATCCCGTCCTCCTACCCAGCTGGACTTTGTGTTCCCTCACTGAAATAGAAGGATGTTTAGTGTGTAGGTTTAGAGTTTAGCATGCGCTCACCGCTCACTTTGGCTTGAGGGGTTGTTTACCTCATGCATACGTATACTCCCCCCCCCCCCCCCCCCCCCCCCACCCCAGATTGGCGCTATCTCTAGTAAGAAGTCTTCACTCATTACACTGGATACTGACGTGATACTCACATAGCAGCTAAGGTGAAAGCCTTTTTATACACCTACAGGAGTCATTATATATGGCTAGAACTAAGCTCCTTGACTTTTTATTTATCTTATAGAGAAATGGTCAAGCTAAAATCTAGGTACTAATCATTGTGTAATTTAAGATAATGTGGTGTTTGTTTTCATTTTGCGCACTGAGCAAAGAGTAGTTGATTACAGCCTTCATTTATGCACTTCAAAAGGCCCCACCATTCCATGTCCCCCTTGAAATTAATCTGGGGCTACTACTGCCAGTGACGGGATTAAAACCCACAGACTTCTGAATATGGACAGAGATCCCCAGCCTATTGGTCTGCACAGCACCCAAAGGCTACAATAAAGGGGAGGGGATGACACTAACTAAATAAAGGAACAAAGATCTTCAGAATTCCGAAGAAAGCCTTCCCTTTGGATGTCAAATCATGTATGGATCCTTTATAAAATGCTGAAACAATTCATTAAAATCTTGAAAAAATAACAATAAAAGAATACATGCACTGTACTGTTTATCTCTAATACTCTTTGAAAATATGAACATATAAGTTGCCATCATTTGTTGCAGCTGTGGACATATATTGACATTGAGCAGCTTTATACATTTGCTTTATATCAGACCCTTTCTCTGTGATGTACATATACCAACAGGAACCACCATTTAGAGCGGGTCTGAGAATATTCCTTTCCTGGGTGATGAGTTACCTATACAACAGACTGTATCTGAAGGAATCAGCTGGGATTTATGATAGGAAGTCAGAATGTGTGTGGCAACCAGAGGAGATGAAACATGAAATGCACGTGGCTCAAATCCAGCTTTTTAGCTGCAAGCATCCAGAGCTGAGGACTGGCTAACAGATATAAGGCTGTGTCTTTAAAGTCTTAAATGAATACTCAAGACTCTACAAACATCTGCAACCCTGTGAGGTTTAGATTTAGGCTTTTTTTGACAAGTTACCAACATCATCTTTATTGTATTGCCAGATGTATACATATGTGAATGAAAATTTTTAAATAAACTGCTTTCTCTGGTTTTCTCTAGAAAACGAACAAGTTGCGAACATTTTGTTATTTAAATACTACAATGGTATTCTCTATAGTTATATTCCAACAGTGGATTTCCAATGTACAATGTTCAATGTAATGATTTAAAATGTTGGCATCTCGTTCCTGCTAAGAAGTGGACTGGTTACCGGGCTGTCAGGGCAGATGCCACCCCCAGAAGCTGCTTTGTCACCCTGTCCAACATCGTTTTTGCTTTGTGGCTTGACATCACCAAAACAATAATAAACAAATAGTGCAGGCCCCAGAGTTTTTTGTAAGCCAGAAAGATTGCTTTCTTGCCTGCTTGCACCCCGACTCCAAAACAAAACCTCCTCATTACTTATCCAAGAGCCAGAAGTGCTATTCTCGCTCATGTAGTATCATCGTTTCCATATGCATCCACTCTCTCACTATTTCATTATCATGTTACTCATTAATAATAAATCTCCTGTGTTTATAAAATGCTCTCTCAGGTGAATAAGAATAAAAGACATTCACACATATATGTTCACACCTTGTGCACTTTACATGCAGCTCTTCCCAGTGAACGGTGCCATTACTGACCATTTTGACAGGCATTCTGGGATATTATCACTTGACCCAGATTCTCACCTTGACACCATAACAAAAATCATACATAAAACATTTGGTGTTCAAATATAGCGGAAAGATTTACAGAAATTACAGCTGCAGTCCAAAGACATGCAGCTACATTCATGTATCTCATTATTGCCCACAACGTATGATTGTGATTCTATATGCCTTGCAATGGGCAGGAATCCTGTCCTGGGTGTCCCCCATACTGCCTTATGACCCTGCTCAGGATAAGCTACTGGAAGATGGATGAACAAATCACAATAACATTCCAAAGCAGAAGTCAAAAGAGAAAAGTTTATGGTTGCAGGATTGTATGTTCAAATTCTTAAAAGTAAGCTTCTGTTTTATTGCAATGGAAATTGCATTTTTTCATCTCTGTGGTTTGTCACTGAAGCAGAAATTGTAAAATTTTTTGCAAGTATAACATTTGTGACTTATCTTGGATTATAAAAGATGACTAGGAAAGATGCAGTTGGAACAACAGCAATGCATTCCCCTGCCAGCCTTGTCAGTCCTACTCCCATCTAAACCCTATAGTAATCACAGGCTTCGCTATATATTGAAATATTTTTATATGCTATGTACTTCTAACAGTAGAAAAAGCTAATTCATACTTACATAAAGGCCCAGTCATGCCAAAAAAAAACTAATTTAAAATTACTACCATATACCGCCATAATCATAAAAAATACCACAATACAAATTTTCAGTCATACCGCCCAGCACTTGTGTAAATATTTATATTCTTTTTATTTCTCATTTGCGCCATGACCGAAATTTTCCATGACATGACAGTAAGAACCATAATAGACACACCAATAGTATAATTCAGTGACTACCATGTAATGTCAAACCAGTACACATAAAAAACATAAACAGACCCCATTGTGATTTTTTTGAGAGATCAAATGTGTCACGACCAGAAGGGATCAGAGACATGCGCCAAGATCGGGGAAAATGAAAAGAGTTTTATTCTGCTCTGGGGAGCAAACAGGGGAAAACAAAGGGGCCACGTAGGGCTAAAACATGAAAGCTCAAGTTCAGTAAAACAACAGGCACATGCAGGGGTTGATGTTAATGACCAGACTGGGGAGCACAGGACTGGGAGGCATTTTTATACTAGGCTGACAAGGGGTCAATCAAGCGGCAGCTGGAGTGATCCACACAAGGGCTAAAACGAGAGGAGAGACAAAACAGGCAGCAGGCGTGGCTCGTTGGCCACCCTGGGGGGAGAAAGGGAGGGGCAGGAAAGCAGGACATGACAAAATGTTACTGCTACCTAAATGTTTTTGACTGTATGCACATGAGCTCCAGCTGGCAAAAAAAAAACTGCCCCACTTGCACAGTGGGGTGTACATAAAATCTAAATAACGTAACTAATCCCAAAACTGCGGTGCAGTTTGTTTACAAATGTGAACAGGTCCATATCTTCACCAATACAATGTGTCTACATAGTTTGAAAAGTTGAATTCTTGAATTATGTTGTTGACATGCCATGAGGCTGCCCTTCACATTGTAGTCACTATGCAGCACTATTAATTTTTCCTTAAACTTTTTCAAAATATGAAGAGATCCAGATATTCACCCATATGACATATTTACAAAGTTTGAAAAAGATCTGTCAAATAATTTTAGAGTTATTTTCTTCACAAGACCAAGCATATTCTAAACCCTCCATTCCCTTCCTTTGCTTTAACATAGCGTTGCTGCTTCATTCTTGAAGGTGTAGATCTTCATTCGTGTTTTTGTGCAGTAGTATGAAAATCAATTAAATATTTAATATAATATTTAAATATTTAAATATAAGTTGGACTGCTGGGATTGCTGGGAGAAAGTGGTGTTGAGCTGCAGCGATTGTTTGTTGTAGTGTTTTGGAGGGATATTTCG
>JAODKM010000073.1:341905-372299 GCA_026780845.1 Petrocephalus sullivani | reverse complement strand
TGGGTCAGTGGGGTGGTGGCGTGCGGTGGGGAGCGGGGCGCTGCGGCGGAGGCGCGCGGGGTGCCGGGGGGGGGGGGGGGGGGGGGGGGGGGGGGGTGCGGGGCGGCAGAATACCTCTAATGCCAAATGGAGTTGGGTCGCTCTTTACTTCGTGCCGTTTGGTTTTGTGGTCTGGGCTAGTGGGGAATCCTGGCAGCGACGCAGGAAGAAAGCAAGAAGAAGGAGAAGATGGTGAAACAGACAGGAGGGGGCTGTATGTGAGAGAGACCCTGGGACTGGCCTCTGAAGCTACGGATCGTAACTGCCAAGTCACCATGTCACACTAATGGCTAACGCTAACCTGACAGTGGTAGGTTGGTGCCAAGGTGGTCAGCACTAGAGGGTGTGGCCTGTCCTGGGAGACACTTTCTAACAATCAAGCTGGACCCTATATGGTGTAGTAATTCTACCTGAAAATGTGCTAAAGCTTTTCAGAAAAATAGCTACAGTACACTGATCAATCATTGTTTCTGAAGGGGTTTTATGCCGTTTTCAACGCAGATGGGGTGCGTTTCAGGAACAGCGCCACCTGCTGGGCCAGTTTTACCTTTGTGGCTCTTGAGGTTGCCGAAGCCCTGTAAGGTAAAGCGCTTTTTGGCCACAGCTGCCCGCTCTGTAGTGGGGCTGGTGACTGGCTCATCTAGAGCAGCCACCCCATTGGCAGGGGAGCAGGGGGGAATCCGATTGGCCAGTGGAATGGGTGGGAGTGAGGGAGGAAGAGGGAGAGAGAGGACAGAGAAAGAGGGTAGGGAAGGAAAGGAAAGCTGGGGTTAGAGAGACAGCACAGAGGAGCGGCTTGTTTCGTGTGGTTTTGGGGTTTCTGGCATTGTACAAGGTTTAGTGAACAGCCTGAAAACACAAATACAGTCGCGGATGTGAACCTAGAGACCCAACCTGGAAACATGTTAACATGCTGTACTGACACACAGGTAGAGAATTATCAGTACGGAATTACAGACAAAACTCAAAGGGTGATGATACACAGGGCCGTGTGACTTTTTTCAGTGATGTTGCTGCCCAGTGTTGCTCAGGCACCTTCCCCCAGGCAACAAATTTCTACATGAAAAACTTCTAATCGGTAGTGGGTAACTTTTCATGGTCATCCAGACCCAGATGAGCTGTCCAGTCTCAGCTGGTTGCCAGCTGTCGGGTAACATTGCTCAATCACCTTTAGGCAGTCAAAGAAATTGATATTTAAATGATCTTCATCTTGGTGTAAAACTATGATATTGTGTCTGTTGAAGTATGTTAGCTTAACTATTATTTCAAAACCTCTCCTAAAATCACTCCAGGATTTGCAGCAATCGCCCAATATACCGATGCATTTTTTGACTTGATCATTAGCACACCTGAGTTCTCGTTAATACACTGACTTTTTTAACCTAATTAAATTAATCAATTAATTGAGCTGCCAGTGAAATTTAACAAAGACATGCGATGGCTGAGATGTCCTTGAGAAGAGGTTGGGGAGCTGGAGCCATCCAGTGAGATATCAGTAACTTTTTGGAGAGCAGAAGAAATTCTTTTTATTGTGTTACTCTTAATTTGCATATGTTCTAATGTTAAGCTGTGTTTCTTGTTCTGAGCAAATATATACTTATTACCCTGACAAACAGCTTTAAACATTTCCTTTGACTGCCTAAGACTTTCGCCGCAGTGGCTGCAGGCCACTCGGATCTTTCCTGTCATGTAGCTGGGTGTCAATAACCAATCATAATAATGAGCCTCTGGGTTTGGGAGGCGGGGCTGCACAGGCGAGGCACGGGATTGGCTCCCGGGGGGTCTTACCTTTGCTCTTGTCGTTGTACTTGGGTGAGGATGAGGAGCCAGGCTCGGGGCTGGTGGGCTCTGCTTTCTTCTCCTCCCCTTTCCTCAGACTGCACTTATGACTGGTTTTCAAAGGACTGGGAGGAAGGAAAATTAGCAGGCACCCTGGTGAGCTCTCAGAACTCCTGGCGTGAGGTCTGGAAGGGCCCTTAGTTCTTTTAATCAATCACCTAGCAGTGTGCCACCTCAGTACAGGAAGCTCACCTTACACTGACAGGGGCCGGGTCTGAAACAGGGAACTGGAATGTTTGGTCTGACGCCCTCTGCTGGCTGGCTTCTGGGAAAAACATTCACATTAGTTTATGCAGATCCTCCTTTACAAACACAATAACATTCTCAAGCCAACACATGACCCTGTAGGGTTCATGTATCTAACATAATAACTGCTAACCGAGATCTCTGTCTAAAACCTTAATTCAGTTTAGCCGCTAAATTCAGTTACTTGTTTTTCAGTGATACTTGTTTCAGTTGATACTTGTGACTCTGGCAGAAAGCAGGACACAAAAATCAGTGCTAATTTCTGCAAAGCCACTCACTAACAGGCCATTTCAGTTGACCAACACGCACACACTGCCTTTTCTCAATATGTATGTGTTCAATACTCCCCCCCGCAAAAACGTTCGGTTTTATGACGTGAGCGACTCCTTCACTGGAAGCTGAGCCAAATCTCACCTCTGCAGGCCTTCAGCTGTCCCGTCAGCACTTTGCGGATCTCGTTCACCCACGCCGTCTTGACCTCTGTGGTCGACGCCTGTGGGTGAACATGGTTAAACTGTGAGGAGACACTGTTCCCGCCACCCAAACAGTCAATGAAACGGTGACGCTGTGGGCCGTCGGCGGGCTGCCTCTATGCACCTGCACAATGTAGACCTCACCACTACGCACCTGCACAATGTAGACCTCACCACTATGCACCTGCACAATGTAGACCTCACCACTACGCACCTGCACAATGTAGACCTCACCACTACGCACCTGCACAATGTAGACCTCCTCTCTCGAGTTGCACCAGACCTCAAACTTTTTGTTATCGCCCTTGACGGTTTCTGTGATGCCCACGGCCTTCATCTGAAGGGTGGAGGATAAACGATCACACACTATACGGACAAAAGTATCGGGATAAACCTCTCAATCACTGAATTCAGGCGTTTCATTCAGACCCATCGCCACAGGTTTCCAAACATTTTACAAACATTTGTGAAAATTCAAGCATGTACTGTCATAGGATGCCTCCTTTGCAATAGGTCAGCTGGTGATATATCCTGTTGCAGAGCAGAAGCGTACCAGCCGATACTTTATCGCTGTTACAATACATTATCGCTGTTACGATACATTATCGCTGTTACGTCGCGGTAAACCGCAGCAAAATTTCTCCATCATTCATCAGGTTACGCGGGCAGGTATGGAGATCCATGAGGCAGACTCACGTTGAGTGAGTGCTTGAAGCTGTAGGATGGCGCCTTCTCGTATCCCTCTCCGTTCTCCTCTCGCCGCTTGCAGAAGAGCAGTGCCTTCTCGTGCAGGAACAGGTGCCGCTGCATCGGCTTAAAGCGAGCCAGGTCCTTCACCTTGGCATGTCCCTTCTTGTGCTCCGTCCACACGCTGAACGAGCCTTGCATCAGTAGCCGGCCCAGTTCACCAAGGTTACCCTGTGCGCGCGTGTGTGTGGGCTGTTACTCTTCACACAAGGTTTATCAAAAAAGCCCTCAGTAATCCCTTTTAGATGCTGGACTGTGAATGTAGTCCATCTGCTCATTATAATATAACCTGCAGGCCCTCACCTCGTATCCAGTGATAGCGATGAGGTGCATGGAGTCATTGACGGCCTTCAGGATGCCCAGGATGGATGTGAGCGCCTCCTGCAGGTCGTCAGCACCCTCGCAACCCTTACTGTATTTCAGCAACTCCTGCAGCATTGGGCAGGATGTAAGCTTACATCAGCTGACCTATGACTTCACACCTCACTAGCGTTGCTGTTGGTCACCTGACCAAAAATGTAAGTAAATCTGAGAGAAAATTGGACACATGGGTCGCAGAATGTGGGAATTCTTTGCACTGGGGACTCAAGCTATTAAAGGTGTTATAGGATGCCTTAATCCAACCCAGAGCTCAGGCTCAAAATGACAGAAAAGCACACGGAATCCTCACCTTCAGCAGAAGCTGATACTTCGTTATTCGCTGGACGGGTTTCAGCAGGTACGAGTCCAGTCCCAGCTTGTGTTCCAGATTCTTCTGGCACTCCTGTTTGAGCCAGTTACAGGTGTGTGTTTTCCCCACTGCTTAAACCAGTCAGAGCAGTATTTTTTACTCCAGTTTTTTAAAGCAGCCATCTAGTGCGGCGTTTCCAAATCTGGTCCTCTGGGACCCACAGACAGTCCATGTTTTTGACTGGGAAACACTGATGAGTGTAGGAGGGCTCACCTGGAAGAAGGCACAGTCTGAGCACTGTCTCCATAGACTCTCAGAGCGAGGTTTGTTCTGACAGTACTTCTCATAAATCTGCAGGTCTGTCATCTGACATACAGAAACCACCATATTACAAAAAGGCTCATTATTGACATAAATCACCTTTTATTCAACTACTCTAACCAGCCTTCTCATGTTACTCATTTATACAGCTGGATGCACACGAATGAAATTCAAGATTAAATGTCTCGCTTAATCATCCAAAGAAATGTTTCCCAGCCAGGAATTGAAACGATAACTGACTTGAGGGCTTGGCTCCCTGCCCACTACCGCTGTGTCGGTTGCAGGCTATCCGAGCTGACAGACACGATTAATCGCACACAGATTCTGTGCGTCTGTCAGTGACTGATGGAGCTGGGCAGCAGTGAGTGTGAGCTGGAGTTTTTGCGGGGTGTCGAAACTGACCCTCTCTAGGAAACAGCGCCCCACCAACTCGGGAGACTCCGTGTATGTTTCCAGCTCCCGGAGAAATATCCTGGGGCGGGTGGAAGAGGAGGGGAAGGTCATATTGGGGAAACTTGTACAGCATGCATCTTTAGTGCTGTCATAAGAGAATTTTTGTGTTGCCTGAGGTTGTACTAATCATTTTATCATTCCAAAATGTTGGGCTTGTCTTACATTTCTTCTTCTTCATTATATTATTAATTACTATCTCGCTCATGCAGAAAAGTGCACTGACAAAGTAAAACATTTGTTTTGCTGTCAATTGGTTTTATTTTCCGTTCCGTTTTCTGTTCCGTGTCCAGAAAAGTGTAGCACCTCTTATGGAACTCGTAGATCTCCGGCATGTTCCCGAACAGGACGTCTTTCTTGTTCTGAAGGGCGCTGGGAATGAGGGGCTGCATGGCAGGATTGTCCATTTCTGCCGCATAGCCCTGCAAAGGCATCACAATAAGCCGTCACTGATACAACTTCTGTAAGCAGAGACTTTACGTTCTGCAATGGCGCCCTCTGGCAGACATTAAAGGAAAGTGCAACAAGACTCACTTGCAGGACACACAGGAGCTCCTCAACATAGGCTCTCTCGGTTTCCAGGAGCTCGTTCATCACGTGCCTGCAGATTAACACAGAAGATGTCAGCATGCTCATGACGACACAGCTCGTTTCACTTTTCTAGTAAGCCCACTGCATTCTTTATGTTACTCTGTTTATATACCATTTTTTCAGCCTTTGAACTTTAACCTTTAACCCCCAATGCCTCACCGTCTCAGGACGGCCAGGTTCTCCTCCTCCTCAGACTGTGAGGTGTGCCTGGTGGTGTTGCTCTGCAGGTGGGCCTCTACCTGAGAACGGTGGAGAGACAGGCCCATTCGACAGCTGTCCCACCGCAGGGCATGTGACCGTCTCCAGTAGGGTGCCACAGGCACACTCACCCTCCTGCAGTTCTCTCCGTTTGGAGCACATTCCTCACTGCTGCCTTTTTCTAGGACCCGGTGAGCTGAACACAGAATGAAGAGGATCAACTCTTCCAATTAACACCATAATTAGCATCCAAAATATGACACAGAAAGCAACAATTTCGGTAGAACTTCAGAGGCGACATCTTCCACGTCACACGCATTGCTCTCGATCTGTCAGCAGGGGGCACACAATGCCACTGAGTCTGGGACCGGCGCTGTGTAGTGCCATGTCACGGGATGCCTGGGGCTCACCTGGAGAGGACAGCGGTGATTTGCTGTAGGCCTCTGGCCGTGGGGCTACGGGCTGGACGGGCCGGGTTTGCTTAGCCGCCAGCTTCTTCAGGCTCAAACTCCGCTTCTCGAACATCTCCTGCATGGATAGCTGCTTCCGGAAGACATGTTCCACATGTTCCTGCCAAGGCCAGTACGGACAAACCCTGAGGTCAAAACTCTATCCTGAATGTGCACAGCATCGATCCATTCAAATGTTTTTCCTGGGGGCTATTCCACAAAGCAGAATTTCCCAGTTAACTGGGTAACTTAAGCTAAATGTTGTTGGCCAATATGAGGAGACATTCCTATTGGACAGTCCTTACATTTGGCTTAAGTTATCTGGCTAATGAAGAAATCCTGCTTTTTGGAAAACCCCCCAGGTCAATATCACGGGGATCCACAGAGCAGTGTGTGGCTCTGAGGGTTAGGCTTCAGTGCCCACGATCAGAAGTGTGCTGGTCCGAATCCCGTGGCTGGCAGAGTGACATCACCACTGGGCCCTTGAGCTGCGCCCTGGACCCCAGTAGCACCTGGGACTGTCTGATTCTGCTTTTCACTTGCACATTGCTTTGGATAAAATAGTCCATTAAGTAAATAAATGTAAAAAAAGTCTGCTAAATATAATACAAATAGTCTGATAAGTGAATAATTGTAATGTAAAGAGTCTTAAATTAATTCACGTAACGTAACGAGTCTGCTAAATTAATAAACGTAACAAGTCTGTTAAATGACTAGATGTACAGTAATTCATCCTCACAGTGCATAGAAAGGGCATTGTTACCTATGTACTGTGATACTGTCAAATGTAAGCCAGGCTTCTTTTGCGTGCGTATTGCACCTTTTAGCTGATGTGCAATGGTGGGGGGCACGCTGCCATGGGGGTGTGTCATGGCTTCAGTCTGCCCATTCACTTGCTTTTACTGTCCTCTGTAAAGTCACCCAACTGCCCCCTGCATCTGCTCACTCACCTCACACTCTGTATTTTCTCTGTGTTGCGGCTTTTCTTTGCATTTTCTTCTGCCCTGTTCCTGCTACCCAGTCCAATAATGCTGCCCCCACCCCTGCATCCTCCTGTCACATGGGCCTGTTGGCTGCCTCAGCGCCACCTAGATGGCTTTGGCCCGGGAGCCTCACCCTGAACTCGGCGTTGAGCACCGACTCGTAGTCCCTCCAGATGGCGCCGATGTCGGTGAGCCGGTGCGGCGCGGCCGCGTCGAGGTAGCGCTCCAGCTCCTGCAGGGCAGACTCTGCCCCATCCTGTGATTGGCACTTGTCAACAGGCTGAGAAGCCAGCAGGTAGATTCCATCGTCACACCACTTAGCAGCCTAGAAGAAATCATAGCGATTAGTCATGTCTGCCTGCCTGGGAGAATTAACTAGATATACCCTGGGGGAGGGGGGACTAAATAAAAGAATGATTAATCTGCTGTTGTGGCTCCCAAAGCTAGCTGTTCTGTGATGTCAGGGGGAAATCTCATTGAAAGGCATCCCATAATCACCCTGCAGAGTGACAGACAAGAGTCCCGGGAATCTATGAAATCTATCGACTAGAATTCCAACTGAAAAATAAAACATGGCCATTCTATTACGAACAATA
This sequence comes from Petrocephalus sullivani, assembly GCA_026780845.1. Classification (NCBI taxonomy): domain Eukaryota; kingdom Metazoa; phylum Chordata; class Actinopteri; order Osteoglossiformes; family Mormyridae; genus Petrocephalus; species Petrocephalus sullivani. The sequence goes on along the minus strand of JAODKM010000073.1, from coordinate 364,697 downwards.
CCTCACACCCACATTAATATTCATGGATCTTTAATATGGGGGGGGGTGCAGGTGGGGTGTAGGTGAGACTAGACTGCATGGGGACACTGGAGCATGAGTCACACTCAGCCCATCCACTGCTGCCTGCAGAAAACAACAGGGCTGATGCTATAAGAACCTAGAGGGCTTGGTGAAGGCTTCTTTCCAGGTGACAGTCCATGGGAATGTAAGCCAGACATTAAGGTTTGGAAGTCACACAACATTAATCAGTCAAGGCCAATATCCAGCTTTTCCATCGAGATTAATAAAAACCAGCATGTAAAAGGTATAAGCACAACAGAAAAAAATCAATAGTAAAATTCCATTAATACAATGAATTACAGTTTATGTTGTTCGTATGGGCAGCACTGGTGGCCTCTAGGGGCAGAAAGGGGAACTGCAAGTTTGACATGGCTGGAGCTTGAAAGCGGCCTGAGCGGGGCTCACCTTCTCCAAGCTCTGGTGAAGCTCCATGGCCTTCAGGAGGTGGCCTTTCCGGGCTCTCAGCTCCACTACCAGGGCTTCCACCACGGTGCGCAGCTCGCCGCACTTTGGCATGATGGAGTCCACGGCGTAGTGGGAGCTCTCGATGAGCCAATCACCCTCGCTGGCCAGGGCCTGGGCGTGCATCAGGATGTCCTGCAAATCGAAAGGGAGAGAAGGACAGGGGGGAGGGAGAGAGGAAAAAGGGGTGAGACCGAGAGAAGGAGAGGAAATGCAAAATAGCTACACAAAACAATCATTCAGGAAGACGTGCCAAATAGATTTTGCAGAATATTGAGGAGCCCTTCGGGTCACCTAGGACTGAATCTGTGTGATTCATACGCTACAGACACACGTACGCGCATCGGCGGAACAGGGGTGGAAATGCTTCCTGTGTGAATCACCCCGCAGCTTCTGGCAACCATGACGGTAATGAGGCAGCCATGACGGTAATGAGGCAGCTTGACAGAGCAGGGTGCCAAGGGACAGGTGCTTCCCTGCTGTCACCCCAGCCTCCGTAACCCCCCTACCCCCCCCAGATGCCTCTTCGACACACCAGAGACAATTCTGTGCCAAACACAGCACCTCTGCGCGCTGCGTCTTCAGTGTCTCGCCGAGGGAAAGCACAGCCGAGGTCCAGTGCCCGGTTCACCATCTGTTACCAGCTGGCTGGCGGACACGACATGCCGTGTGCCGGCAAATCCCCCCGTGCATGCAGCTGTGACATCCACACATGCCACAGCGCTGATTACCGCCGGTTATGCAAAAATGAATGAGATTGCCTTCACCTCCGCCTGAGCCACGACCTTTGACCCTTCTTAACTAATGGAAACGGATTTTATATATCCCACGTGATAATGAAGCCTGGAGCAATTATCTGTGACCCCTGGTAACCTTTGACCTTGGGGTCAGGTGAGTTTAACAGGGCACCCAAAACAGATCCCCAGAGAGAGGACAATGGCTCTCTGTCAGCAGAATGGTAACACAGTGGCTTTTAAAGCGGTTCTGGTCAGAGTGGCCGACCATGGCAAAGCAGAAGCAGGATTTCTTACAGACACTTTCTCCTCGTGATTGGTCAGCTCCCGCAGGATGTGCTCAGCATGGGCGGGGCTGATCCCCACGTCGGTGAATCCTGCGAGTCGCTCGGCAGCCGTGTCCAGCTGGGCCCTCACCTGTACACGCGTACACACACACACACACACACGTTTGTATTCATATCTCTGTGTGGACCCATCCATTTCAATGGGCAAAACCCTATTCCTAACAATGACGACCGTAACCCCTACCCAGCCCTATCCCACAATGTCAAAATTGTTAACACATTGTGGGGACACTGGGTCCTCACAATGTAATATATACATGACCCACACATGCATACGCGCGCACACACACACACACACGTGCGCGCACACACACACACACACATACAGACAGGTCAGCTTTCAGCTCTAACCCCCCTGGATTACTGACCCTGCGTTTCTTCATTTTGCTGAGCACGCTCGTATCCGTAGTACCTTTTTAGGCCTTGACCGATTAACATGTCGGGGGGTGGGCTCATTGGCCCGCCCTCCTCGGTGCCGTGGCCCCGCCCCCTCTCACCTCGCGGAAGCCGTGCTCAAAGTGCCGCAGCTGCAGACACTGCTCCAGCTTGGCCTGGTGTCGCTGCCAGAACTCGTCGAAGGCTGCCTCCGTCTCGTCCAGCTGGGACATCAGCCTGCGCATCGGCAGCCAGTCAAACTCTAAACTCACCCCGGGACGCGACCTGCTATTAAACCGGGAGCGCAGAAAACCCGAGCTGACCGAGGCCGGAGAACGATCTGCCTGTAAAAATCAGTGCTGGGACACACCGGCACGGCTAGGGGCGACGGCTGACATACAGCCTGATTGGAGAGCCAGTTTTGATGGCGATTCAATATGTTCAATCAGCCAAAACAGCGCCAACAGGGACCAGCGACCAAAACAGCAGCACGACAGGCATCGCTGCCATGGTCATGATATGGACTGGGCGCATTCCATGCTTTAAACATCTGGGAAAGGTCTGTAAACTTTCTGACTAAAAATAAGACACATGACAGGTTTGGGATTCAAACCCATGACCTTCTGGTCCCTGATCCGCCCCCCAGTAACCCAGCATCATACCGTTGCACTGTAGCCAGGTTCTCCAGCTCGTCCTGGTTCATTATGTACTCTGGGTTCTTCAGTACCGGCTCCTTAATGCTCTCCAGCAGCCTGCCCCCCTGGTTCTGCGCTATCCGGAGATCCTCCTGCAGAGAGCGACTCGTAAGACTCCAGCAGGAGGCGCACTTAAAAGCTACCGCACCCTGGCACCCTCTCCCACCTTCATCTGGTCCTTCTTCTCTGTGTGAGCTCCTAAGAGGTTGGTGGTGGCCTGAGTGTCATTGGGAAGCTCCGTCTCGGCCAGCTCCGTCCCGAAGGACTGCAGCATCTGGGCCGTCTTCTTCACCATCAGAGCAAAGCCTTCGATGGCCTTGACGGGACCATGAGAAGATATCAGAGAAGATCCTTGGATCTTTGGAGGGACTGCGAAAAGGCCAGATTCTGGAAGGAGTGCACTTGGGAGCGGTACTCACAGTGCGGTGCGAGATCCACTTTTCGTGGCAGTAGTCCTGGGTGCCACCCAGCTCCTCCGTCAGCTGGGTCCTGTCAATGTAGCTGTGGAGCTCTGTCACCGAGCTGAGCATGATCACCTGGGGCAGGACGCACACCAAAGCCCTGTAGCACCATATCTGCACACTGTCTGCTGCCTGTTATATTAACCCTCTGCAGTTTCCCCTCTGCTTTAGCTTGGCTTAGTTACGAACCATTTCCCAGAAATTGTATTTAAATCCCTGTCTTTGATCTTCATCACAGCGGAGCTGAAATCAAATTCTGGGAATATATTTCTAAATGCCTAGGATTAATTAAATCTGATGTTTTTCATCTTTTTTTTTTACCCTTTCTAAAGACACCGAGTTCCTGTAATGTGATACTTAAAACAAAAGTAGGTCATTCCCGTGAGGCACTGTCCTTTTACTTTGCACTTAAATGTGCAGGGCGTACAGTTCTAATGAATTTTCAGAGTTACACCCTCCTGAGAAGGCAGAGACCACAGGGGGGGTCGGGGGGGGGGCTCCTACCGGAACCTTCATCTTGAACTCATCCTTCTTGAGGTTGAACAGGAAGTCGGATAAAGTCCGCTGGAACAGAGCAGTGGGTCTCAGTATGAGAACCTGCTGCAGGTTGGCTGGGAAGGAGCTCTGTTGCGGGGGGTGGCAAGGCACAGGGAGGGAGAAAGAGAGAGAGAGAGAGAGAGAGCAAAACAGGAAGAAGGGGAGGAGGAAGATGGATGGAGAGAAGAGGTGCGGGAAGGAGGAGAGACCGCATGATTGTCACACACCTTATTTGCTGTCATCTGTACTTCACTTGATTCTGCAGTAACACGCAGCCATTATTCCTGGCGTCCAGTCAAACACACCATACACCAGTTCCACACCATATGCTGCCTGTTTCATGTTGTACATTGACAATGTTTACAGAGAAAAAAACAATTAAGCAGCCGAATTTGCAGACACGCATTCCCCAAACCCATGCCGCTTTCACCAAGCCACGCCATCCATCTGGAGGACTGACTCAAAGCAGAGGCCCGGCCAGCCAATCCCCAAGCAGCCTCCGCCATGTGCAGCCCTTGGGAGGTTGCCATGGAAACCCCAATCCTCCCGCGCCAGAAGTCTGAATGTCGGCATGGCCAAATTCGCCTTCAGCGTTCGGCAGCGGCGCGCACGGTAAGCACGCGGCTTCCGTCCCGCTGTGCGTAAACGGACACGCTCTTCATTACACATTCAGGATTGTGTCCGATCAATACTCACGCATGCAAACAGACTCTGCATTTGCCCCGGGCTCCTCTACTAACCTCACACAGGGGACTCCGACAAAGCCATTGTTTAACATTAACTACCTTTGTCAGCTGTTTTTCGCAGGCCAGTGTGCAAGGAAACTGGGAACTGTGGTGCAGCGTAGGAGGTCTGGTGTTCACCCAAACCTCACCTCATTTTCCGGGCGGCTTTTAAAGAATCCACCTGATCACAAATTATTCATTTATGGTGAAAAAGCCAAGTAAAGACAGAGACCCAACTGAACAAACCCGAGACAAAGGAGAATTACTCCACAAGCCCAGGACATGATTAATGGCCAGAGTGAATTCTTAACCTCTAAAAGGCAAGCAGCCTACAGCAGCACAAGCTCCTAATCAAATTTGTTTCTTATATGCAATTAAAGAATGAAACGAGAATCAGAATTGGTTAATTAAGATGCTAATGAGAATGCTAATGAGTGTGTGTGTGTGTGTGTGTGTGTGTGTGTGTGGTCTAAATGAACCAGTGCCTATGAGCCTGTGGACAGTGAGCGAGAGCCATAATCTGCAGGACTACAGCTGTGCCCAGGGCGCCTGAGGTACGACGAAAATCCCCAGGGGGATGAAAAGAGATTGGGCCTCTTGGAGTAATTCAATTCTTCATTATAGGAGGGGGGCGTTCATATAAGGACAGCGCCTCACCTGCATGTGAAGCATAGCAAAGCAGACAGAAATAAATAAGCAAGAAAAGATGATGGATTTGGGACCATAATGTAATTCAATTAATGTTTCTCTTCAATAACTTCAGCAGCAGGGAAAAAAATCCTTCTCACTGATCCTTGACCGGGAATTTACATGACAATAACCAATCAGATTCACTAGACCCGCCCCAAATGTGTACCTTGAACAGCCCTCGAAAATCCCTGTATTACTAAAAGACTGCCCCCCCCCCCACTGTGCCAGCATTATATGTTTTATCTTCTGACATCATATCCTCTGATCTAAATTCAAATGGCTGCACTGTTAGCATTATCATCACCACTGGCATTATGATAATCATTCTTGTTTAATTATATTTATTAGTCTTGCTGAAAATTACTTCACGTAATCCCAACACTTCTGCCATACAGCTGAGACAGGGACCCCCCTCCCCCAACTCCTGGATGAAATTGAGCACAGAAAATTCATTACTTAAGTGATATCTTCAGAGACATATGAATAATTTGCTAATAAATCAAGAAAAATTACTTTGATAAAATGTGTCATTCTACTGTCTGTGTCAGTTAGAGCAAAATGTAGTTAAGGTCTAACAGAAGATAGCATCGGATAGCATGATTTTCTCGTGTCCTTTAGCAGGTAGGGGAAATGGTTATGGAGCCCAGTTTAGATTATTACTATCAAGGAAAGTGTATCTACTGTTATAGACAACATCACAATGAGAGACAATATCACTCTAATTTGTTACAGTGAGATGATGTCTCACTGGTTTGCTTGAGATGGAGCCACACTGTGGTTTGTCACAGTGAGATGTGGTGTCACACAGTGGTTTGTAACAGTGAGATGTGGTGTCACACAGTGGTTTGTCACAGTGAGATGTGGTGTCACACAGTGGTTTGTCACAGTGACATGTGGTGTCACAGTATAGCTTGTTACAGTGAGATGTGGTGTCATAGTATAGCTTGCTACAGTGAGATGTGGTGTCACACTGTGGCTTGTTACAGTGAGATGTGGTATCACATAGTGGTTTGTCACAGTGAGATGTGGTGACACACTGTGGTTTGTCACAGTGAGATGTGGTGTCACACAGTGGTTTGTAACAGTGAGATGTGGTATCACAGTATAGCTTGTTACAGTGAGATGTGGTGTCACAGTATAGCTTGTTACAGTGAGATGTGGTGTCACACTGTAGCTTGTTATAGTGAGATGTGGTATCACACAGTGGTTTGATATAGTGAGATGTGGTGACACACAGTAGTTTGTTACAGTGACATGTGGTGTCACATTGTGGCTTGTTACAGTGACATGTGGTGTCACACTGTGGTTTGTTACAGTAAGATGTGTTGATACACTGTGGTTTGTCACAGTGAGATGTGGAGACACACAGTGGTTTGTCACAGTGAGATGTGGTGTCACAGTATAGCTTGTTACAGTGAGATGTGGTGTCACACTGTGGCTTGTTACAGTGAGATGTGGTATCACATAATGGTTTGTTACAGTGAGATCTGGTGACACACTGTGGTTTGTCACAGTGAGATGTGGTGTCACACAGTGGTTTGTAACAGTGAGATGTGGTATCACAGTATAGCTTGTTACAGTGAGATGTGGTGTCACAGTATAGCTTGTTACAGTGAGATGTGGTGTCACACTGTAGCTTGTTATAGTGAGATGTGGTATCACACAGTGGTTTGATATAGTGAGATGTGGTGACACACAGTAGTTTGTTACAGTGAGATGTGGTGTCACACTGTGGTTTGTTACAGTGAGATGTGGTATCACACAGTGATTTGTTACAGTGAGATGTGGTGTCACACTGTGGTTTCTTACAGTGAGATGTGGTGTCACAGTATAGCTTGTTACAGTGAGATGTGGTGTCACACTGTAGTTTGTCACAGTGAGATGTGTTGTCACACTGTGGTTTGTTACAGTTACTAACAATCCATATAAAACCAAGTTAATTGTGAGGCAGGGGATGGGTATAATGACACCCAACAATGTGGATGCTTAGAGAGTATAAATCGTATCTATGTATAGTAATCGTACGTATGTATAGTAATGTAATCATGTATAATGTATATAATAATAAATAATATGAGGATATCTAGGATGCTATTCTTTGACAGGTCCAATACCTACATATCCACCTGTGTGTAAGTCTGTAGCCTGCCCCCCCACCCCCAGGGTCCTGCTCCCAGTGAGCAGAGGCACCACTGCAGAGCCTTCAGAATGGCCGAGGGTGAAATCACAAGGCAGGCACTGCATTGTTGTGACTGTGCCGTCTTCCTCAAGGATGTTACACAACCCTAGACGTGGGCCTGCATTCGCAGGCTGGGGAGGAAGGGAAGATGTCCTTTAAAAACCTCCCCTGGGCAATGGTGGCCATCTCAAAAGGGGAACACATCTTCAAAACACCTTCAACACTAAAGCCAACAGACACCGGGCAGCAGAGCTATTGAAGTGTCTGGTGGAGCAGATGCCGTCTGAGCCGGGGGCTGCTAAGAGCGGTCTACTGAGTGCGCTCTAGCACTCAGCATGCAGCAAAGCAGTAACGGCGACTGGACTCTGGACTCAACTAACCTGATTTTAATTTAGTACTTTAAATTTCACCAGGAAGTGAAAGGAAGACCGGTGGATGCGGACGTATGCATATCGAGTGCAGCCGACATAGAGGAGCACAGCCAAATATAGAGGCACAGACATACAAAGACTGTATATAGAGAGAATACATATAAATGTGGGAGAAGAGTGTGCCACACTCACACAGCCAGGCGCACAGCTCCTGCATGCGGGCACAGATACAGAAAGTATCGCAGAAAGGGAGGGGGGTAAACAAGACAGAGCAGTGGGGGCACAAGGCACGACTGGAGGGACGGGCACACCGGCAGGCGGGGGGCCGCCGGGCGAGAATTCCGCTCTTCATTCCCACTATCACTGTATTTATTTACTGCTGTTATTACATCATTATTATTGCATATAGTAGGGTGTGACATTTTTGTGAAATATTAACATGCTTAAGCAATACAAATGTCATCTCAATGAGACAATCAAAATAGAAACGTGGGACAGAAAGGCTGGGAGAGGGAGGTGTGGCGTCTCCTGGGGGGGTGGGCGGGCCAGCGGGTCGATACGCAGAATGCTAATGAGCCCTGGCGTCCCTGTCCTCTACTCGCAGCCCAGGAGTGGGGCAAAGGCCCAGCGTCAGCCACAATGCAGCGGGAAACGCGGACGTCACCCAGGCAACAAAGCCTGCTTCCTTTCGGATGCCCTTATTACACGCCGCACAGGCTCTCCTACACGCTCTGCGGCAGGCCACCCCTTTCATACGGCTTTCCTTGAAATCTTTACATTTTTGTAAATGGGGACGTTTAAATGGACCAAAAACAGGCTGTTTGTTTTTATTTCCCCCTGTGACATTTGAGGCACTGCTTCAGGTCCCTTGTGTATCAGCAATTCCTGTGACAGGGGCTAAAGGCACGTGTACCTTACACACAGACATACACACAGAGGGAAACCCTAATTCCAGCTATGACAACCTTAACCCCTACCCAGCCCTAAACTTAACCATGAGTAACCAAACAAAACATTTTTTTTTTAAATTTATAAAACTGAATTTCCCCTCATGGGGACCAAAAAATAAATAAATCAGCAGGTTTTTAACACATCATGGGGAATGTAATACTAAAACACATGATGTAATAATTACTAAAACACACCCGCGCATGCGTAACTTTAACGCACACACATTAAGAAGGCCGGAATTAACCTTTGGCGCCTTTATCCACACAGATGGAAAGATGACTCTCGATAACGAGCCTCTACCTCACCTTATTAGATGATATAGCTAATTGCTCGACTGACTGGCTGAGCGGCGGGAGCAGCAGAGGGACTCACCGCTATGCGCAGCAGTGTTGCCTTCACCGATGCCCATTTGTCCAGCCGGCGGTCAATGACCAGGACAAACCCAACCCCCGCAGCGTTGAGGCTGGAAGAGAGAAATCCACCATCACGGCTCGTCCCCAAAAGCCGAGCGGCTTCCTAGCGTATCGTCCTGATGCCGCCACGCCACAAGGATGCACCGGAGCAGCAGACTCGAGGCTGGACCATGTGAGGACGGCGTGGTGCCACCAAAGGGAACCGTAACAGAGGTCCACGACACCCTCAGAGCAGGAGATCCGGTTCTACGCTTCCGACGGAGATCCTGGGCACAAGTGGTCTGTCACGGCCCTCCTTGCACAGATCTTGGTGGATTCCTCGGAGCAGTGCTCCCACAGATGACCTACACGCATGAGGAGCTCCCAGCCAGGTGGCGCGGGAGAATAAATCTATGCAGAGACAGGAGCGGCAGCTCGAGGAGCAAGCAGGGGAAAAAGGGGAGTGCCTTCACTGCGGAGCTCGGCTTGAATACGCGGCAAAGGCACCCAGCGTGAAAACAGAATCTGCCTCCGCACTGATTTTACCAGCACAGCCAATGGGGCTTGCAGCACCTCCTTGCAGCTAGCCAATCCCAGCCTGGAAGAAGAAAGATGGACAGCAGCTTCGTCGAATCACTAACGCACAGGAGGTGGGACTGCCAGGTGGAATCTGGTCCTAAGATGGAGCGCAGTCTCCTTCGGAAATAAGCGCTCCAGTGATGGCCGTTACCGACGGCAACCCTTCTCGCGACATTCCCGCTGTTTCTCTTGGATGCGCACACACTTGCGCCTACACACAGCTCCTCTAATCCAAGCGCTCACGTCAGACGGGCCCAGCGGGGTCAGGGAGACGTGCGACAGCCCCACGGCTCTGCTAATCAGATGCCTCCAGAGAGCGCAGGTGACAGGATGATTTACGCCAGAGATAATATAGTGGATCAGGAGTCGTTCTCCCTCAAACAGCAGGAAAGCATAGCCATCTCTCACATGAAAGCCGCAGGACAATCTGTAGGCAAACATGCTGATCTAGGAAATTCACAACAAAGATATTCAGTATGCCGAGAAGGAAATCATTCAAATAAAAATCTACCAAATACATTCTGGAGGAGCTACATGTTATTTGCATTTATTTGTGTTTTAAATTCCTTCCTATTTATTCTGCTTATATGTCACAGTCTCTAGTTTAACTACTTGAATGCCCATATAAAAAAAGCCAATAAGAGTATTATTAGCAGGTTAAAAACTCTTTCTTTTGTGGTCTGCTCGTTCCATCACACACCACTTCGGCAGAATTTTGAGACCTATTTAAATAGTGCCCCCCCTCCTCAACAGCGGAAAGGGCTCCCAGGGCAAAGTCACAGTTCCAAGAAGCCATGGAGGGCTGGCGGGGGGCGTCCAAGGACCTCTTACCCACTATCCTTGTGTATTTTTAGATTGTAAAGCTGTATTCATTCAACTTCAGAAATCATTCATATTCAGAAATCATCTGGCTAGCCTGAGATTCATTAATCAAAGACCTACTGTTTAAATCCAATAAAATATACAGAATACCACCCACAAGTTATAAACTATGAAATATAGATGAAATTAGATATTTCATCTGAAATAATTTACCTACTGCGATTCAGCTTAAATTATAATGGGTTATTTCCATTAAATGACTGACCACAGCCTTCTAATGAAATGGTAAATAATGACCATTGTGTAAAGATGGAATTCTTTTCACTATGGATTCCAGGACGTATTATCACTTAAATAATCCTTCACTGTTACACAGGCTAACTTGTATCTACAGAACCCTTCCAGCGTTTTCTCCGGCCCGCTGGCAGCACAGCTCTCCTGACCATCTGTACGACCTTTGGCACGGAGATGCAAATTGAACCCGATGGTATGCTAAGGTGCCGACACACAGCAGAGGAGGCAGAAGGCCACCGCACTCTCCCTCCCTCCCTCACTCCTCCGAACAAGACGCGATGCATCTAAGCAGTGGCATCTTTATTTCCAAACACTTGATTCTGAAATAAGCCCAGAAGAGCAGTTTGTCTGGAGCAGCAGTGGTGCGATTGCACTGCCAAAGCCCTCTTGCTTGTCCTCATGCGGTTTAAGCAAACCTGTTTCACACATGGGCCAAAGAACCGGTTGCTAGGATACCACTGCTCCATCTCATTCTCTCTCTGCCGCGGTAACGTTACTTGGTAACATCATAAAGGGAACCAATCAGCTAATGGTCTTGCAAGCCTTACCTCAAGGGTAAAGATAATAATATTCAGTGCTATTCACGGCAAGAGAAAAATCATAATGGGATGGAAATGAAAACTGTCAAAGCAAGAGCCTTTGAGAAGAACAATCGCATTTTAATAAACAAAGGAAAAATCTCCAAAAGTAGGTCTTTACTGACATCTGCAGGCCAGATTAAAATCACAACAAAGCAGGTACGGATTCAATAATGAGAACGAAGCAAAGGGATAAATTAGAATGAGCTCTTACGCTAAGCTGTTTTTTTAAGTAATTAAATATTCTACAGATATGCTAATACAAATATTAAAATGACATGGACCTCATGGAGGTCGCATTAGCTTTGCTATCTAGCCGCTGACCTGGGAACGCTGGTGAGGTATGTAAGCACGCTGTGGAACTCCTCCTCCGGGAGATCGCCAAACGTGGGGAACTCCGGGAACACGATGATGGGGCTCCCATGCTGCCGGCCTCCTGCAGGGAACAACAGCGCACTTTTAAGCACCCTGGAATGATTCTAGTGTAGGGTTACACCCTCACTAAGACCCAAAAACGAATCTATAATGATCTTATGATAAGCTTATGAAATACATATATACATTTTAACATGAAATTGATATCATTATGATGTATTTCTTTTTGATATATAACAATACAGCGACCTATTGCCGCCACAGCCCCAAGAGGGCGCTCACACGCCTTACAATGTCACACACTGCACACACAGACTAGTCTGCATTACTCAGAATGACATCATCTTAGAATGGCGACTTACATCATTAATACACAATTTTCTTGCCAATGCGTATTTAATATTTAGCAATGCCATAAAAATCCAGCAATGCACTGCTCACTTCTCCAAACAAGGTTGTTTTTAATGTGGATGTTGACAGAACAAAATTTTAATGAACACATCTATGTATTGTTCTGGTGTCCCTTCAAAGAGGCAAAGAAGGCAGTGTGATAGTCAGATTACAACAGATACTTGAGTTTCTGTCCAGTTTGTCACCATGAGAACATCGCACATGCTCTGGGGTGGGGGGGAGACTGTTTGTCTGGGGACTGTTGTGACAAACAGGGTCACAATAAGACAGGCTACAGGCTAGAAGGGTAAAAGCTGGAAATAATAAGGGTTAGACTACATACCCTTAAATACCCTTACATACACTTACATACCCTTACATGTGATACACTGTTCATACACTGGCATTAAAATGGAAATTCAAAAAGCTACAGATGAAGAAGGGAGATAAAAAAAATTACTGAAAGAGTATGCAAATAAGCCGGAACACAGGACACTGATTGGACGCCTCACTCCTGCATACACCCAATGGCTGAAGACAAAGAAATCATCAGTTACACAGATTGAAGAGTGAAAGCACTTTAGGTTGCTGCAGGTGTTGGCCAGAGGGGGGGCCTAGGGATAGTGAGGACGTTTCCCACAATGACAAGACGCCTCCCACTGCGTGTGAACAGCGCTGTCAGTGACGGGCAGGTGTCAGAACTGCACACTCCCTCCAGTCTGTCATGGCCTCCATTCATCCAGCACTGCATGTAACGTGGGCCTTTATCTGTTAGCTAGTGAAGGTGGCAGTGCAGCACAGGCAGGCAGGGGCGAGGAGGAGCAGCTGCAGCACAGGCAGGCAGGGGCCAGGAGGAGCAGCTGCAGCACAGGCAGGCAGGGGCCAGGAGCAGCAGCTGCAGCACAGGCAGGCAGGGGCCAGGAGGAGCAGCTACAGCACAGGCAGGCAGGGGCCAGGAGGAGCAGCAGCACCAAACACAGAGATTTTGAAGGCTGCCAATGGCTTGAGAAAAGCATCTGGCCTGGCAGCCAATCAGGACTGACAGACAGCCTCACGGAGGCACCCGGGAGGCCAATGAGTGACGCGGCCCTGATCAATTATGGATGGCGCATCTCTCTGCCCCCATTGTCCGGAGTAATTCGAGCTGGGAGCCAGCCACATCTCCCTACGCCAGTCACACTTTCCACTGCTGCCAACCGGACTGGGCCCTTCAGTCCAAGGCAGGCATCCGGGCAGCAAAACAGCACTTTTAAAAATAAACTTCGGCTGACGGCACTTAAACGGAGGCCTTATTCTGCAGTTCGCTGTGAAGCATGTCACCCATTCTGCCCTCCCCTCCCCCCAGTTCAAAAGGTCCAGATTTTTAAAATAAAAACCACAGAAAGCAGTAGCTTTAGACAGTGATGTGAGCTTATCAAGAAACAGCTGGAGAGTCTGAGTGCAAAGCTGTGTCATGGTCTCCTTGGCAGGGCTATTAAATGAGTCATTTTAAGACTTGAATGTCCTGTGAGAGACGCTCTGGGCTCCTGAGCAGCGCGGGTCAGATGGACAGAAAGCAGAGCGGAGAGGCTCACCTGGCAGGAAGGCAAACTGCTTCTGCAGCTGGAAGGCGATGTCAGCGGCGCAGAGCGGACGGCTCTCCGCCTGCATGATCTCGTCTGTGGGGGGGAGACACAGAAGCAGTCAGCACCCACCGGCACTCCCGGCACAGTCTGCTCTGACCCGTATTTGTCCGGAAATGAACCACTATGTATAATGATGACCGGCTGCATTCGCTCAAGCTTCCCGTCTTTGGAAGTAAGAGGAAATCAGTGTCGACATGAGAGACATCACACACACACACACACACACACACACGCACGCACTCACTCAGACACACATGCACGCACGCACATACACGCACACACACACTCACACTCACGCACACTCACGCACGCACTCACACACACGTGCACACACACACACACACACGCGCACCACACACACTCACACACATGCGCACACACACACACGCGCACACTCACACTCACGCACACACTCACTCACACACACGTGCACACACACACACTCACACGCACTCACATACACATGCACACACACACACACACACACACGAGAGTGCACACTCATGCACGCGCGCACACACACACACGCAAACTCGCCTACCTATCTAAATGGGGACCTTCCATTAATTTCTATGGGAAAAGCCCTAATCCCAATCACAACACCCTTAACCCCAACCCAGACCAAACTTAACCATAAGTGACCAACCCAAATACAAGACTTTTTAGTTTTTGATTGCATTCACAGATTTTTATAAAATTGCAGTTATCTAAATGGGGACCTGAAAAGATGTCTCCAAAAGTAGGGAAATTTCAGGTTTTACTACACTTTACCACAAATGTGATATATGCAAACCCACGCACATGCACACGTGCACACACACGTGTACACTTTGCTGCATAGATGCAGGAGATAGGCATGCAGGGTGTGTTTGACTTTAATAAACGGGGAATGTAGAGAGGGTCTCCCCTCGATGGCCAGGGAGCAGAGACTGACAGCAGCCTGATCCATCAGAGCCAGGGAAGGGACCCCAGCCACCACAAGCGTGGGCTTTCACAAAAAGGCTCATGAAATGATAAAAGCCAAGGCGAACAGGTGCGAGATGGACAGTGACAGCCCCGGGGAAACAGCCCCACCCCGCAGAAAGAGCCCCACCCCAGGGAAACAGCTGCCAGAGGGTCTGTAGAGAGCAGATGGCCCATACGTCCGCACATACTCATATATACAATTACAGACGTACACATATACAAACATGCACCCAAGTTCATGTGCGCCGACGTCTGTGGAGAGCTCCCAGCGACGTGAGTTACACCCCATGTGACAAAACACAAAACCTATGAACTAGAGCAGGGGTGGCCAATACGTACCAACAGACTGGAGGCAAGACCAAGACACAGTTACCTGTCATATAGCCATGAAATGGTCTTTTAGAGGCGATGTAATCAGCAGTCAGTCAACAAATCACCTTGTTAGGACCTCTAGAGAAGCACCATCAGGATTAAGGGCTTTTCTACTGATGCTGTCCTCTTTAAAGATTGAAGATCTATCCCACAAACCATTCCTGTACTGAACTCTCATACTGAGATTAATCAATATTTATGTCCTTTATGAAAAGCTTTCCAAGCCACGACAGAGAGGTGCAACCGATTGACCGTAAGGCTTCTGGCATTGCTATGAGGAAAACCTAACAGCTAATGGAAACACTGAAGACGGCTTGCTGTCCAAGGCCGGCTCCACACGGAGGGCGGACGATGCCCCGACCAGTTCCTGTCCCGCCAATGCAGGCCGGGCTTACCTAAAACAGGCTGCTCTTCACAAGGGACACATGTATCCCAGTGTTTCAGTACGGCAAACTCAGACTGGTCCCAAGGCCTGTCCTTTGTGGGATATGGACTAACACCGTCCAGGAGGATCTCAGCACCTCCGGAATGTCCGGCAGTCAGTAGGGAAGCAAAGGGGACTAAGAACTGGGGGCGAGGCCATGACATACGTGGGAGGGGCTATGGTCCATGCCAACGCACACTAGCATGGTTGGGGGCCCCAACTTGTATTCTACAGAGGTGTAGCTGTCGACTGGAAAAAGGAGGTTGGGGGGGGAGTAAAAAATATTTTTTAAACAAATCGCATTTAATTTTTCAGTTCGGGACGATCCCGTAATATACAGGATGAGTGCCAACTCCAGTTTTAAAATTTTATGAAACAGGATCCTTTATAGTGCTGGCTCCTGGGCTTTAGCCCAGGTCAACTCATGCATAAAAGTATCCCCGGGTCCGAGGCAAGGCTGGTGATGGGACCCCCAAGGCCCCAATCCATCTCAGCATCACAGTCCTGTGACTTCTCTGCATGCCTGTATCAGGACAAAAGCAGAGTAAGAATGACTGAGGAAAAAGAAAGTGGATTGAAGGGTTTGCTGCGTCCTGAGACATAAAGGGACATCAAGCTTCTAGAGGAAGTAAGAAAACAGAGGTGGATGCACAGGCTGAGAGCCGCGGCTTGTGCAGGGGGCTCGTGGCACAGAGCCCCTTCATACAGTCCCACACGTGCAGAGAACGACCATTTCAAAACATGTCTGAGCAAGAGCACAAGTCTGTTTCTTTTGTAACAGAAGAACACACCCTCAGAGAACAGGTAACAGTCCAACATTAGATTAGTTTTACTTCAAGGTACATTTCAGCAAGATAAATGACACCATCTCGAAAGACTTCACAAAACAGACTCTCAACCAAGGTCAAGTCGACTTTAAAACAGACCACTTGGTGAGATTTCATGATTCAGAGACAGAACAAATTTTAACAGCTAAAAACAGCCCCCCAACAGCCTGGAAAACGCGAGATGCACTTGAAAGGCAGCTGGCAGCCACAGCAAATTGTGAGCAGCCATTCCAACATTCTGAGAAGGGTTTGGGAGCACACTGGTAGCTGGTATCTCCAACCCAAGGCAACTGTGCATTATTTGCATTTTCCACATAGCAGCGAATGAGAAACAAGCATCTATTCCTCCTGCCGTCGTGCCATGCAAGGTTCACCGACAAAGAAATTACCATGCTGGCACAGTTCGACAGCTCAGCATATATTCCTATCTTAACCACATCTTTGAAGACAGAGATGCTAACGTATCCATAGAACAACAGAATGTCCTAAGAGATGCCTCAACTCATGCCGACCACTGGCAGTTACGTTAGCCCGGCGATGACCAGAGTCATGGCTTTATGCATGTTTCAAAACCATGTGTGACATGGACACAGAATGAACAAAATAGGGTGATTCTGCTGTGAACCATTATGAAAGTTGGTGATTCTTGATACCCATCCATCAATTTTTGGTACCTGCCTGTCTCTGTTTTTGGAATGTGGAGGGGAACCGGAGCACCCAGAGGAAACACCATGACGATACGGGGAGAACATGCAAACTCCACATACATGGAACCATGGCGGAAACCTGAACCTGGGTCCCTGGGGTGTGATCCAGTGCTAACCACTGTACCACTGTGCCGGCCCAATTCTTGCTAACTTTCTTAGAATTAGATGTTTAGGGGCACTGACCTCACAGCAGTGTCCTTATGGGACCCGGGAAAGGCCGTGGGGCACCCTTATGCATAAATGGGATGGGGGCAGAGGAAATGACATCAGAGGAAAGGATGTGAAGTGGGCCACAGCGGGAGCACTCAGCGTCTGTCCTGTTCCCGAGTCATTTCACAGCCGAGTGGTCGCAGCTCTGCTGGCAAGTGACCCTGCGGCCTGAATGAAGGCACTGTCCCAGCAGAGGCAGACAACGGCGCCCTTCATCACGGCCCGCCACTTCGCTCAGGCGGGATGGGACATGTCCCTGGAAAGCTGTCCCCCGGCTTGGAAACGGGAACCGACTGCGGTGTCTGAGATCCCTGAGGCCGGCCACTTGGTGGTTTACAGCCTCAAACACCCCTGGCCGGTCCACGCAGGCCTTTTCTGCATGACCACAGTCAGACGGTATGGATTTGGTGACATGCCCTATCACACGCTCCACACCAGAGTCTTGGAGGTACTCAGGCCTCGACGACTGCACCCTCCCAGAAAAAGCACACACACCAAGGTGCACAATAGCAGCACACGTGTCACGCTGAACTTGTCCCTCCGCTGGTATCACACTGGCGATGGTGGGGGAGGGGGGGGGCAGCTCCTTGGTCACAGAGAGAGTCAGAGAGAATACAGTTTACTTTACAAACACGGTCATATACTTCCTGTCTCCGTTTCGATGCCATGGTTTGCTTGGCAAACATCGAACAGAGGGATTGTTTGACAAGCCAACGGTTATCGGCAGATTAGTGTCAAGCGGCCGGGCAGATGACAAGCAGCTCTGATAACTACCAGGAAAGCCTTGCGTGAGACTGACCGAAGAACGAGAGCAGGTAAGCACTGACCCGTGGGACTGTTTCTAACAAATAAGAAGTACCAATTAAGGTTTGAATGGTATGCATTTGCACCAGTCATTACTGCGGTTACATCAAGACCACAAAAACGACGCATTGTCCTACAACCAAGACAAGAGCACTAGTGAAAAAGATGTGCCATTGAAGAACTCCAACGAAACTAATAACCTATACCCTGATAACTTGGAAAACAAGCTTCGGTAATGTTGTTATCTAGCCATGGAGGTTTGATTTGTAGGTGGAACCTCTCTTAATACCTGTTCTTGGCTATCGCAGGGCTCGACGAAGCATGGAGCAGAGAGGAGGAGAGATGGACAGGGCGTGCATACCTTTAACGCGACTGAGCTGCATCCACAGCCTGGTGATGTCCTGGCATAGCTGTGAGACGCGGTTCAGGGCCATGGTGATCACCCTCACGATCGCCTACAACCTGGCACACATGGCCTCACACACATTCCCTTACACAGATCCCCACACACTCAGCTCCGGTAGGGCACGAAAAGTCCAAGAGATCCATGTTCCTTTGACATTCAAGTTCGAGTTGAGAAGCGCACGGGGGAAATCATCTCCCAGTCCACTCTCCCACGCAGAATTTCCCCCTGCCTTTTTCGAGTCCCGCCTGCCCCCATACATAGTTACCCTCATTCAGGTAGAAAAGGGAGCCCCAGCGCCAGCAGTGACCGGCGTGTAATGAAGCCGGAGAGAGAGGCTCCTGGTGCTAATCGCGCGCACCGAGGAGCAGCCTGAAAGGATCAAGTTGGGATAAAGGGCGGACTGGCCATGTGAGCCTCAATGCCGCTGTCCGTCACACGCCTCCCCGCCGGAGGCCCCCTGTTTAATAATAGGCAGCCGATCGGGTAACAGGCTCGGCCCTGGGGGGGGGGACTGCTGTGATCGGTGGCCTCCCACAGCGGGGCCGCAGCACCTATGACCACTAGCTTCCGATCGGGCTTCTTAAGCAGCCGCTCACACAGGTGTGGGGAGGGGCAGTGTTTTGGGGAGGGGTATATTATACTCCACAAAGAAAGAGCCTCTTTTCCGGGCTGGGGGGTGGGGGGTGGGAGCAACTTTGTGTTTCCCAGAGAACTATGGAGGAATTCCTCTTGACTACTGTGGAGACCCCTCTTTTCTGTATTCATAAATGCTGTCTCTCTCTTTCCCTCTCTGTCTCACACACACACACACACACACACACACACAAACACACACACTTTCTATTGCTGCAACATGAGCCCAGAATACCCATCTGCTCGCTCCAAAGACAGACCAGTGGGAACAAGGGATTAAAAAGAGGCAGAGCTTCAATGGAATGAAAAGCCAATGAGCAGTGAATTTGCACACAGGAGGCGTGGCTTAGATCGCTTTGTGAGCCAATGAGCAGTGAACTTGCACCCAGGAGGCGTGGCTTAGATCACTTTGTGAGCCAATGAGCAGTGAACTTGTACCCAGGAGGCGTGGCTTAGATCGCTTTGTGTACGTTCTGGAAGTATTCATTCTTGCAAAGGGAGATGACAGATGCCACATATTCCTAGGATATCGCTTCAAAGGGAAGGACGTTCTGGGATTATTTTGGAGAGTATGCAGAAGAAGATGACAGTCACAAATTCACAGAAATTTCCTGGCACAATCACACCATCTGCCTGTACTGAGTGTGGTCTCAGGTGGATTGGCAAAGGTTGCCATAGAGATAAAGTGGGCATCCAAGGTGCAACACAACTGCAAGCGATACTCAGGTTAGTCTGCTGAGTGCCATTAAGAGCACAGCATGAACACGTACACGATGATGTCACATGATGCCTGCGTGCCTGTGCAAATCCCAGTCCAGTCATCCTAAGTGAAACAAACACAGTCCAGCTGCTGAAGGTTTCAACCAATCAAATACGCAAATATATCCCCAACAAATACACTGCAGTAACAGTACTCATATGATGTATCATCATATAAATGAGTGTTTCCCAATCCGGTCCTCTGGAACCGCCAGATGGTCTACATTTTTGCTCCCTACTGGTGGCTAGGAAGGAGCAAAAACGTGGACTGTTTGGGTCCCCCCGAGGACTGGGTTGGGAAATTGACCATGTTTTTTTGTTGATTTGTTTATACATTCTCATATTTTAAATTCGGTTCAATTACTTTTTTATATAATGCCCAGCACTGAAGATTCAGCAACAGCAGTGTAGGAAAATAAACGTCAAACTGGCTAATTAAACACAGCATCACTGGCATTACACATCACACACACTTGGCAGGGGATATACCAAAGACGAAGTGGCTGCCAAGGCCCCCCGCTGGCATGCTAACCTTATGCTAATCAGCGAAAGCCGCCTAACCACTTTGTATTTGCATTTTCTTTCCTTTTAACATTTTAGGTGTCTTGGCAGGTGCCTGCAAGAAAAATATCATCTACTGTCTACTGTGACAGAACCGACTCAAGTCAAGCCGCCCGGTTCTCTTTAAGGCTCTTCAATGGCACAACAGTTGGCGCCTAAAATATGCATATGAAGATGGAATTTGCATGGAAACATGACCTCGCTCCCATGTGTCTACTGCAGTGAAAACAAAGATCCTAGCGACAAAAAGGTGCTCAGGCGGCGAGAGTGGATTCCACTTCTGTTTACAACATGAGATAAACCGGGAGACAGTAAAGGCGCTTAGCTGGGATTAGCGCTGACAGCTGATGCTCCCTTCAGGGTGACACCACAGGTTAAAGGAGGAATGGTGTCCTAAGCAGATACTGTTTTTGACTACTTCTTTACTGCATGTCGCTGGCATTAAATAACTGGGGAGACATCAGGACAGTCCCTCAGGACCTCAGGATATTACCCCTTGAGTCAAAAACGAAAAAATACACGCAAGAATCAGGAACCTGCTGGCTTCTCCTGGCTGGACGTGACATAAGTGATTTTCTGATGTCACCTCCTTCGTGCCTGAACACCTTATGGGAAGTAGTCTCCTGTGTACATACGCATAATAACCCGTAGTTTGGCTCATGTACAATGCTGCACATTTTTATACAACATAACCTTAGTGAAGCATCACTTCAGTTATAGCCAAATGGTGCGTCACCATCAAGCGCATCTGATTTAAGACTGTCAACAGGGCCCCCGGGTAGACATGCTGCCAACAGGAACCTCACTGGGGAAGATGACCTAACTGCATTAGCAAAGCAGAGCAGCTGCACACGCTTGCTGGTGATTCTGCTGAATCATACTTTAAGAAGCCCTTTTATTGGCCGAGTTAATGTCTCCAAAGGCAGTGCGTCCCTTCTGCATGTTCACCGGGGATAAGTGCCCCATCATCCATAGAGAGTGACATCATCCATGCACGGCCAAGAATAGAGGCTGACAGGCTCTCTGAGCTGGCCAACTGGGTCTTTATCTCATTAAACTAGACAGAGTTCGGGAGGGGAAAGCACATTGGTGTTTATGAAAGTGAAGTGGACCGTTCCTTAATCACGTATGAAACACCCCTGGATTCTCCATGGAATTGTCTGGGCAGATCATGTGGAGACAGTTGCAGGATATCCATAGTTAGATTCCACCTCATCTCTAGTAATGGTCTGATAATACTTCACCTAACAGGGGACAAACCAACAGCTCAATCAAGCCTAATTAATAAAGGTCTCAGGCGTCTCGTGATAATCGAGACGGACTGAAGACCGGGCTGCGCTCCAAACCAGGTGGATTCCAAGGGCTTGCTCCTTTTCTCAGGACCTTCTCAGAAGCACAGTCCCATGTGCTCCAGTTACCAAATTGAGCATTAAACCCACACTGCTCATTTGAAACCTCTCACAATGGCCGCCTTTAGCGCTCTCGCTCGCAGGGCATGTGGGCAGCTAAAAAAAGAACTCGGCTTGATCTTTCACTCCTGCCTGATGCTTATGTTCTTCTCTGGGAACCCCCTCAGTCATGCATGCAGCTACCATCATCCAATTATCCCATCAGGGATATAACAGCAAACCAACATCTGCAAAGCGCTCATGCCATAATTCTTAACACTCAGAAGCCCCCAATAGGGTGGTCTGTAAGCAGGGACTTTTCTTCCGTGAAACCTCAGCCTCTCGCATCGTTGGGTCAGCGTTGCACTTTCTTCGTGGTGCTGGCCACGCGGCTCCCAAACAGGAAATGGGTGAGGTCTCTGTAATCGTTAGCTTCCTGACGCTGTCAGATTGCTCGGCGGACGCCCCTGTCATCCCCGGGGGAAACGGTTTGGGATAGAAACTTCAAAACGTCTGAGAATCTAAACCCCTTTGAAGATCCAGCTCCTGGAATCTGAGACTGATGAATGACCCCAAGTGGTTATATTCAGCGCTTCATCCCATTCAAAGATCTCATGGAGGTTCACAGAGGCACCTGTCTCGCCCACCAGGTCCCAGAACCACCACAGGCTTGCTTCCGCAGTTCAAGTTGTTGCGGTCTGGTGTAGATTACACCCTGAATTACCCATTGACAGCACTCAGACCTGCTACACTCTTGGGTTTCAGATGGGCCAGGGTAGATCTCACGGTCACTGTACTGAGGAGATTACAGGACGGTTAGAATGGTCCCAGTGATAGCTGGTCGATGCTTCCCTTTATAGATTCTACGGGAAACCAGGATCACCTGATTATAGAGCTGCTCCAGAATTTGCATGAATTTGGCTCATTGGGAAGGCGGAAGGCGGAGTCCACACTGCTGGGCCAAAGAGATAATGAGCCACCTTCTGATACACTGAGCTGAAACTGAGAACCTGTGTTCGTACAGCCATGAACGAAACCCCCTTTACCTGAGCCCCCCCTCAGCACCCCCGCCCCCCCCCGCCCCCCCCCACAC
>JAODKM010000073.1:320540-341805 GCA_026780845.1 Petrocephalus sullivani | reverse complement strand
CAACTCTGAGCTATTAGTTAAGTTCTCCCCAAGCGAGCTTGATGGGCCGAATGGCCTCCTCTCGTTTGTATAGTTCTAGTTTGGAACATATGGAGGAAATTAATGAACAGGACTGTAAACCTCTATGGCAATGTTTTCCAGTCCGGTCCTGGGGGACCGACAGACAATCCATGTTTTTACTCCCACTCAGCTCCTGGGAGCTGGGAGGGAGCGAAAATGTGGATTGCTTGGGAGTTTGGTGGGAGCAAAAACATGGAACGGCTGTGGGTCCCTGTGGACTGGATTGGAAAACACTGCTCTATGGTGATGAAATCCCACCTCATCATTCCTGTTTGCTGTCTCCTGCAGTTTGGCCTTAGTCCACCAGTGAATTCTGCAAAACCAAAGCCTGCTGAGAGAGACAAATGTCTCCTTTGTGTCCCACAGACCCGCTTCCATCAGGCACTTTGGAGGAGGGCTAGGGAACAATGGGGAAATCTTTGACGGAAACAAATTTCGGTGTGAGAGAAGGAGTATGGGGCTGACACCGACAAAAGGAAAAGTCTTTTTTGAGTTATATACACTTAGAAATATAATGACACCAAATACATTGGCAACAATGACAGAAGCATAGGTGATTAAATAGACGCTAAAAAATGGTGCCAGAAGGAATAAAATGGTTCTTAACATGAGGGGCAGGAGGGGGGGCAGTGATGTAAAATGTAGCTGGGGGGGTTGTGATGGAAAAAGTTCTTAAGCAGGGGTAGGGTGGCATTTTTAGGAGAGTACAGGCGGCCATTTGGGGGCCATTGCGCGCCCCCATTCCTCCCCCCAGGGGCACCATGGCGGGGGGGGTGGTTAGGATGACTCCAACGACCCCCGAGTAACAGGGGCCCTTAAAAAAATGGACAAAATTGAATTGGTCTGGGTTGGAGGCCCAATATGACCTGGGGGCCCAGAATCTCTAGCAGCGCCCCACCACCACAGCCATGGCACCAGCACTGTTAAAAATAATGAGTACTACTTTTAAACGTCTTGCGAACAGCACACAGGCTGTCGGAGAGTCACAAAGCAGGAAGCAGCACAAAAGGCCCCAGCTCCCTGCTTTCCTCCAGCCCCAGAAATATCAATCCAAACTTTTTCATCTGTCTCTTAAGATTACGTCCCACAGCCTGCCCCCCCCCCCCAGCACCTGGGAGATAAAATCAGAAGCAGGGAGGCCACGGCATAGGTGGGGGGCACTATACACATCTCAAGCTGAGACACAGGAGCCTTCGTGGGTGTGTGGGAGCGCGCCCCATGAAGGCAGGGGACGGAGAATAGGCTTAGGGGGGGCACTCTGAACAAGCGACCGGCGAAGACTGTCAGCACAGCAGAGCAGCTGAGTTGGAACTGACATCATTCGAAAGTCCACTTCCACCACGCCAGCCACCCCCCACCCAAAGAACTTACACCCCTACCCTCTCATTAATCCTAATACCACTCGCTCCATAACAACAGGGTGAAGAGGAAAAGTGAGGCAGAAAGAGGATCAGCGGCACATTCCGCAGCTGGATGAAGAGGAAGGAAGACTCCTCTGTGTAGTTTAAAGAGCCCCCAGTGGCAGGAGGACCCCATTGCGCCCCAGCCCATCAATTACTTTGCCCTATAGGGACAGACTTAGAAGGCAGAGGAGACCCAGAACGTAAGTCATTTTGACAGAAGGTGTTTTAGCCCCTAACAGCAGCACATGCCTGTTTTTCAGCAACTGAACAATCATTAGCTAATAATAATTATGATAATTAGTAACATGAATACATTTTACGAGAGTGATTAAAAGAAATACATTGAGTTATTTTCATCAATGCACAACATTTTAGCTGGTCATCACTCTGGGTTGCAAACATTTGATAATTTTTAATTAATGGCGATACTTGATCGATGCCCATAGGGAAATTTTTATGTCCTTTTATGTATCTAATCCTGCTCACCTTGTGACACACAGATGATCAAGCCTGAGGGTAACAGTACAGGGCTGTGTCCTGACCCCAGGAGTGCCAGGGCCTTGCCCAAGGGCCCCACAGTGGCATCAACATTTAGGCCTGGGTACTTGAACCTACAACCTTCTGATCAAGGGCACAGAGCCCAACCCCTCCCCCCCCCCCCCCCCCCCCCGCCAGTCACAATGAACAGGACCACCATTGTGCTTCTGACATGGACCTACAGCCACTGTAACAATGGGTGGGAAAATCAAGGGGGTTCTCGTCTTCCCAAAAAAAGCCCAAAAAAAGTTTCCCACTCTCTCGTCCGCGCTTACCTTTCAGCGATGCTGGTGTCACATATCAGTTTCGGCATAATGGTGTCATCCGGCAATAATGTTTCCAATGAGTAACAGCTTTCGTCTTTTTAACGTGCCCATTTTAGAAGAGGGGGGCACAATCACAAATGGCACCTTCGAGTGGAAACACAGGCTAATGAAGACTTCCCTTTTCTAAAAATCTTTTACGTTTGCACTGTAAATGGATGTTATACAGGAAAATCCAAATCCTCTTTTGTTTCTCAGCAGCCAAGCGCATGAGAAAATCGAATCACCTGAGTACCTCTCGACAAATCTGTTTATTCGAGTTTATTCGATTTTTAAAGGATTAAAATTCAGGAAACAATGCATTGCCAGTCTTTGTACATGCACAGGAAGGAAATCGGCACTTGTCCACCCTGCCAGGACACAATATATTTAACGAATCATTTGATGGATCATCTCCGACTTTGGAGGTGTCCTAGCGGTGGTGTGGACTCGTCGCAGAAGGACTTTGCCCCTATCTGCTGCACTGAGGGTTAAAGCTAGCAGGCACCTCAGTCCCAGGTGTGACCCAGCAAGTGACAGCTCTCTTGTAGCCGGAACAGCACCACGAGTCAGACATGCTGGACTAGCTGGTCGTTATAATTTCGTCAAGCCGTTCTATATTTAACTTCCTTCCCCTGACATGACACAGGAAGAGGACATGCAGCAGGTCTGCAGTCAGCAGCAGCAGAAAACCCACAACAATATCCCTCCACCTATACAAATTAAAAATAACTGTCCAGATGGGACGCCCGTTGTTTGCATCCTCCTCTGAGAATAGACATTTTAGACGCCGAAGCTGTAGGTCCAGCTGCTGACTGGACACGCACTGAAAGCACATTATGTCAGGAAGTGATCCAGACGTTTGCAGAAGACACAATATTACCTTGTTTGTGGTACAAGAAACTCAAATAATTTTTATTATCCAAAATAATACCCCCTCCAAAAAAAAAAACAAGTAAAAGAACTCCCAAAGGCCTTTATGTGTCTGTTAATGTCCTGCTGCTTATGTCTACCCCAAAGGAGTGTCTGTGTTCACTCCCAGCCGGCATCATGATTTTCCAATTACTACTGGGCCTTAGTCACAAGGGAACCTTTTATGGGAATGGGCTGGGCTTCTTGAGAACGAGCATGAACACACTTTACTTATCTTCCTCATCTGCATAAACACGCTTTAGGTGGTCTTTATATTTACTGCCACGGAAGGTAACTGTACTTCAGCGGCTCTGGAGACTTCACCTGCAAACTTCTGCCCTGTAAGCGATCACTTCCCTCAACTGTATGTGAACCAATCAGAGAAGGCGGTCATCAATTAGACGCGGCTCACCATATCAACAGGGAGTTCAAATGAACATCTTAAAAGAATCCGACGTTTTTTTTTTCGGTTTTCCCCACAGCAGCAAGAGTGAGGTTATGGGCAGTAACTGTCAGTTTAATGATCAAACTGAAAGAGGAACTGTCTGGAGGGACCTGATGAGTAATCAAAGTCCTTTTTGTTTTTTAGAAAAAGAAACATTACATCTGTTCCCGGGTTCCTCTAATATCTGCAATTAGCCTGGCCTTGTTTTTAATAGTCAAATTACAAGTGTTTGTGTTAGAATCGCTGCCAGGTCTTGGTTATGAAGTCACAGCAGCTAAAGGAGCGAAACACGTGAAAAGGGACAGAGAGAACTCTCTACATCAGATACGACCAAAGGACAAACGCAGCCCCAACAGCTAGGAGGGACCTGCAGAGACACGCACACGACTGGCCATTCAAAAACAGCAAAATGTAAGATGAAGCGGCTTTGTTTACAAAGAAGTCAAGTGTTCCCTAAACCGTCCCTTGTGTGATATGCATGGGGATTGATTATCTGCATTTTCTTCAATAATAAGCAGGGAAACGAAATACGTCTAGATTTTACGATAAAACAGCACAGTGCCTCTGGATCAGAATAGAAATCCATTGAGACCAATTGCAACATGCTGTTTTCCCCATCTCAGTAGGCCAGGCTTTCGGCGTGATGCCAAAGCGGCTGCTTTTCCTTCTGAGCTGGAGTAAGTACATTTCACCAGCTCGGCTTTTGCTCAGCAATCATCGAATGAGGGAGAAACCGGCAATTTCAACCATGGCCACAAACCATTCTGCACAGCGGCTAACAGGAAGCATTGACAGATCACCGCTGACAACTGGAGAAGTTCAGGAAGGGGCCACCAGGTTGGGAGATGACGGTGAGCTCCCAGAGGATAGGACGCAGTCAGAAAACACGGCTTACCAACAAAGAAGCCTTCATCAGCCTGAAGGGAAGTAGAAATAGCTAAGGGGGTTTTGCCATGCAGAAAGCAGGAGGACATTTTTTTTCTTTTTGCGTAGTTCTGCACAACATGCAAACATGACAGGCTCCGTTAAAATACCCCCAAAAATAAGCCTACACTCAAATAATTCATAGAGCTTTGGTAGATACTAAAATTATGAAACCCTCAGCTGTGCTACAAGTGTCTTTCTGGGAGAATCATATAGCAAAAATATCGCGGATAGCAGGTGAGCAAGAGCCTGCCCAGTGTTTTTACCATGTCTGGTCCCCTGTGGAATGAGACAGCAGTTCTAACAGCGGGATAAACAACTTGCAGGCTCGTGTTATTCACTTACAAGCTGATACCGGCAAGATCCTCTCCCTGCACTGCAAGGCCGAGCCCCTAGCCCACCACACATGCAGGGGCCACTCACAGCCCTGACGAGCCCCTAGCCCACCACACATGCAGGGGCCACTCACAGCCCTGACGAGCCCCTAGCCCACCACACATGCAGGAGCCACTCACAGCCCTGACGAGCCCCTAGCCCACCACACATGCGGGAGCCACTCACGGCCCTGACGAGCCCCTAGCCCACCACACATGCGGGAGCCACTCACGGCCCTGACGTCTGTTTCACTTCAGCAAAAGTGCCAAACAGGTCCATTCTGCTAGCCTTTAACACACAAACAACTGGCACACCTCCATGCACAATGTTTTCATATCCACACAAAACCACCAAACAATGTTTCACTGTACAGGTTTAGTGCCACATATTGGTTTCATGATCTGTCCCCTACCAATCTGGGCCAAACACTCAGCCTAAACTATTTATGCGTAAAATGAAACCTTGACATAGCACAATAACACCACAACTCGAGCATCCTTGCCATGATAAAAACGATATACGTGGAAATTCAAAGAAAGACCAATTTACAGCATCCAAGGTCAGTGAGCCTTGGACCTCACGTCTCTACTGGCTGAACGGGGTGTTTATAACCAAAGCGAGGTCCCTGCCCAGGCCGAGCAGATGGGCTCACTCACTCTGCAGCCAGTGGCAGGATTGGGAGAACCTGTAGTAACTCTTCACTTCTTCCAGACAAATGCGGACAAAGCCTCCTCCGTCCCGCACGGGTTGCAGGTGCACATCCAGCACCCGGGGCCCCGCCTCCCGAGACATCTCCCTGGGATCTCGGCTCAGACGGCTCCGTTCTCCTTCCCGGCGGCCCTGTACCCTCTGGCTCCCATTCAGAACCCAGCGGCAGGCAGCAGCTCCGAGCAGCAGCAGCCTGTCCACGCTCTGACTTTCACCTCTTCCTGCTCCCGCACCTGGTGGCTCCTTCCCAAACAAAAGGTGAGGAAAGGTGGAGCCTGTGCAGCCCCCTCCCTGCCTGACCACTCCCCTGCTAGTCTGCGCATTACTCCTGCCTCTCTCACTCAGGTGATAACACCGCGCCCTGTGTTCATTCACAACTTGACGCGGCACAAAAAAAAAATCATAGAAGTGGGACCATCCAGAGCAATTCAAGGCGGCTCTCGACAAGCCAGCCTCGTGAACGCACTCCAAAACTATCGTGCTTGGAGGCTGGGGTATTGCCAGTACGTCCTCACCTGAAGGCAGCACGCCCCGATAATGCTGTCAGCACAGAAACCACATGCTGACTTTGAACATGTAAAAAAAAAACGCAGGATGAGAGACAGCCCGCCAGCATCCCGTCAGCGTATCGAGAAGCTCTCCAAAAGACACAAAAAAGCCACTCGGAAGCTCTCGCGTCGTCTGTCAAGGACACGTCCCGAGGTTTCGGAAAAGTAAAGCATCCTGATGAGCGCATGTTACACGGTGGAGTACGAATTCTCAAAGACGAGGGGGGCGCTCTGCAGAAGGAGCACATCTCTACCCTTGATTTCTCATTCTGAACTAATGAGTTTCCCAGTGTCTGAAGAGGAAAACAGGGGGCTGTGGGGTGGGGGGGGGGGGTCTACTCAGGATCCCAAACTCGCTAACCGGCAGAGATGGGTGGACTGCTGCAAAACCTCAGAAAGGTCTCCGCGCAGACGTGCCAAACTGCAGAAACCCCCCCCGGCTTGTCAAGCTCACACAACTAAAAAGAGAAACAGCAGCACAAGTTTAAAATGTTTTAGAGTAGCTACACGCTGGAGTCTTTCTAAAGGGTGGACAAAAGAATGGCATAGACACACACACACAAACACACACACAGAGGGTAACAAACAGCCCTGCCGGGGGGGCCCAGGCACGGACTCACGGCGCCTCAGCGTCAGCAGGGGCAGCAGAACCGCGCCGCCGGGCTTCCTGTCGGACCTCCTACCCGTCCTCCTCAGCATGGGGGCTCCGGTCGCGCGCAGACAGGAGCGGGAGCCGGCGGTGTCTGCGGAGCTGGCCAGTGTGTGCGCAGCTCCGAGCAGCCTGTCTGCACCACCCCCCCCACTCCCCATGCCATGACCACACCCCCAGCAAGGGGAGAGCCTGGAGGAAGAGGCACCACTTCACAAGACCCCCCCATCCCCGCCCGCCGCCTGAGGAAATGCCCCCGCAGATGTAATTGATGGGGGTCAGAGGGACACGCACACGCGCACACACACACACACACACACACACACACACACGCTTTAATAACATCATATTTATTAAGCTTTCCCACTGAGTCTGACTGTAACTCACAATTCCCAGCCCTAAATCATCACAAATGCCAAATAAAGCAAATCAAACTGATAAAAAAGTTTTCATCAATGTTTTTCTGATTTAGTTTGAAGCCTTCGCCCTAATGTCCTACATACACACAGATTAGGTATCTATATCTTTGTGGGGACCGTCAATTCGTTTGTATGGACATAACCCTAATCCCAATAATGACAACTTTAAAGCCTTAACCATAAGTAGCCAAACAAAATACAAGACTTTTGGCGCACACATAAACACACCGACACACAAACACAAACACAGGCACACACAGACACAGTCACACACACACACACACACACACACACACAGCATGATTGGCCCAGCTGCATGTCACCTCCCCTTTTGGCTCCTCTGGCCAATCAGCTTGCACGGCCTCCCGCCATGGCGACGGGGTCTGCTGGGGATGGTTCTCACACAACTGTGTCTGAGAAGCGGCAGCACTGAGGGGCAGCGTTGGCACACGGACAAGCTCCGGAAAAACAGCGGAAAAAGGGCCCCGGACAACAGCTCCTTGGGCTGCTGACGGGCTTTCTGCCACTCCAAAAAAAAAAAAGAAAAAGGCGGAAAAAAAGACACCCCCCCCATTTAGATTCCGACACATTCGACTAAAGCTCATCACACAGTGTGGATGTGACACTGACCGTACTGATGGTCCTGGCCTTTTGCCCGCGGCCCCCAACTCACCTCACGACGGATGGATGAGGCCCGGATACAGCGGAAGGGACTGGATGGACTCAAAGCCCCCTCCCCTCCCGTAAGTGCCCTCTTATAGCGGGCAAAGGAGCTCAGCGAGATGAACGATTTATAGAAAGGAATGAGGAAGAGGAGCGAGTGAGAAATGGCATCAGTGCACAGGCTACACAGGAAATCATGGGACTGAACAACTTATGACCATGTTACTGGCTGTTACCGAGTCACACGCATGCGAGCCCGCAGCTGCACGCACACACGGAAGCACCCGCGCAGGGCAGGAAAAGCGGCAGGCTAGCCGTGTGTGTGGCGCCCACGCGCTCGCGCCTCGCTTTCCGGCCATGCGAGACTAATCTCCACAGGAGTGCCAATTTGGACATGTGCAGCAGTGGGAATAAAAACTGTACTTTGAAATGTCAGATTCCCTCCAAAGCAGGGTGGGCTGGTTCAGATTCAAAACCACAGCTAAAAGCTGCAAGCTCTGCACCTCGCCGGACACATTCTGCTCTCTCGCTCTCGCAAAGCATTTTCCTGTAGAAACATCTACCGTTCATTTACTGCTCCTGTTTCGGTGCGAAAAGCCTTTTTTAGAGCTGGCCCCCGGCCCTCATCTTGCCTGTTATGGGACGGAGGACAGAAAAGGGAACAGACTGGGCAGGGAAGAGCGAGGAGGGACTCCGAAGAAAGGAGCACCTTTCCCCAATTTCTAAAGGGCCCTCCTGCTTTTGCTCTTTGGTACCTTCTGTGGTTGCAGATATCAGCACCAGAGCAGCGTCACAGAATAATGTATGCGACCCAGAGAGATGTGGACATTCAAACACGATCACATAAGGAGAGGTTACACAGACTACGAAGTAGGTATATACACGCCCATAAATGATCTCCACTGTGCTACTAAAACATCTAAAATGCTGAAGGATTATTACACAAGAAAGAGTCAGACGCATAGCACAGGAAGCCAGGAATCGCTCAGCCTATAAATCTACAGTCTGGGGTCTTGCCTCAATGAACCCAGGTTGCAGAAAGGGAGGCGATTCTTGGGACTCTGGGGGCCCCCCAAAAACCCCCTACCCTGTCATGGAAACATTACCTTTTTTTAAGTGTACTGAAGTGTAAATTAATAATATCAACACAAAAATAAAATTATAAACATAAGAACTTTATTTTCACTATTGTGAAAAACAGAATACACAAATAAGGCAGATTTGTCATTGCAATGTGCTATGTAATCGTCTGCCCTCAGGGGCCCCCTCCCTGCTTGGGGCGCCGGGCCATTGCCTGCCCTGCCTGCCCCGTTGCTGTACTGTGCTATGTAATCGTCTGCCCTCAGGGGCCCCCTCCCTGTTTGGGGCCCCGGGCCATTGCCTGCCCTGTCGCTGCACTGTGCTATGTAATCGTCTGCCCTCAGGGGCCCCCTCTCTGCTTGGGGCCCCAGGCCATTGCCTGCCCTGTTGCTGCACTGTGCTATGTAATCGTCTGCCCTCAGGGGCACCCTCCCTGTTTGGGGCCCCGGGTCATTGCCTGCCCTGCCTGCCCTGTCACTGCACTGTGCTATGTAATCGTCTGCCCCCAGGGGCCCCCTCCCTGCTTGGGGCCCCAGACCATTGCGTGCCCTGTTGCTGCACTGTGCTATGTAATCGTCTGCCCTCAGGGGCCCCCTCCCTGCTTGGGACCTCAGGCCATTGCCTGCCCTGTTGCTGCACTGTGCTATGTAATTGTCTGCCCTCAGGGGCCCCCTCCCAGCTTGGGGCCCCAGACCATTGCCTGCCCAGTCGCTGCACTGTGCTATGTAATTGTCTGCCCTCAGGGGCCCCCTCCCTGTTTGGGGCCCCAGGCCATTGCCTGCCCTGCCTGTTCGTTTGCTGTGCCTCTGTGCAGAAACCCTAGGAGGAGTGTAAGGACTTTGGCACTCAAGGGCCAGGGACTGCAGAAGCTTTCTCATTTTATCGGATGGCCAGTATCGAAACATGAGGCAGGTCTGTGGAACGAGGCATCCAATCAGGTGGAGAGGGTGGGGCTCCTCGTGTGGCGGAGGGTTATTAAAATGGGCAGAGTCACGGGCCTGGAAGTCAACAGAGGGGGGTGAGAGGAGGTGAGGCTCTGGAAAGACAAATGCAGGTGTAGTGTGTCCCAGAGATGATGCGAAGGCCATGTGACAGAGGCCAAAGACAAAAACAGCCCCTCAACATGAAATGCTTCAAAAATAAGACTGCAATTACAAAGCATGACAGAAATGTGTTTCCATGGCTACTCTACTGAACACATCACCAACAAGAGTGGACATGAGCCAGAAGGACTCCATCACTTCAGAGACGCTGGTGACTGTCTCACGCACATTTTTCACACAGAAAATGGCCCTTTTCTGCCTCTAACACGGTGGAAGCTGGTGGAATCACAGGTGCTGGGTGACAAAAATGCACCAACTTAAAGGCTCACGCCACCTCTGAAGAATCCACATACCAAACCAGACATGCTGTCCCACCCACTGTCCAATCATAAGTCAGCAGTCACATCACATGACCTCAGTCATCATCCACTTCGAACGGGTTGTTAATGCCAGAGACACACCAGAAAAATGTTAATGTTTAATGCTACAGCAGGTCTCCGATGTACCTGGGCATGTTAACACAGCCTGGCCCTGCATGAAGTGCCCGTTTCTCCTCAGCAGCCGCCTGTCACTGTCACTACCAATACTGTTATTTGCACTTGTTAGAGAGCCCGGTGACCCGATACGCCCATTTTTATTTCCCTAAGTCCGTGATGACGGCCGCGCCCTCGGCCTGCAAGCCGGCTTTCGGCCACGAGCCGAAGGAAATGAAGACAAGAGCAGGAACAGGAACATGAGCAGGAACATGACAACAACTAGGGAAGTCATTCTAACAGCATAAGGCCACCTCATACTCCATCATGACATCCATCACGAAGAGGCTCTGGCTCACTGGATAATGGGACGCACTCACAGAGTTGTATCAGGGAAAGATTCTTACAATCAATGGTCATCAGACCCAGGACATGCTCTCAAGAAGCCTGGCACCAATCCCAAGCAGGCAGGGCACAGAACTGGGCGCTGGGTCACACGTGCTGACATTCATGCGCCAGGATCAGTGTGAAGGCGCAGAGTCATCACTCTGCTGCGGGAGGAACCCAGAGGGCTTAGATGCAGCCACCACAAACGTCAGTGAGCCTTCCTTCCACCGTCCCCTAATTACTAAGTTATTACCCCGTAAATATACTACTAAATTAAAGTATATTACTGGTTAATTACCAGAGGAATGGTGTGCGTGTGCCCTGCCACGGGTTGGTGCCCCATCCTGGGTTGTTCCCTGCCTTATGCCTGTAGCTTTTGGGACAGGCTCCAGACCGCATGACCCCGCATAGGACCAGCAGGTGCAGGAAATGGATGGATAATTACCACAGCTAATCAATAGGTAAATACAAAGAAACTACAGTTGTAATACTATAATACTATAATCTCCACTATTACCCTTTAACTCTGGCAATACCATGGAAACAAACAAGGCATCCTGTTACATTACAGCGTCAGCTTACTTGCTGAGTAAGTTGTCAAAGCGTCTGCAAGAATTTACTTGGTATTTAAGAAGACGTATCAAGGCCCCAGAGTGATACAGTGCCCGCAGGGGTGGTTACCAGGTGAGCATACGGTAAAATTTAATGAACCCTTTACAAAACGGGTGTATCCAAGAACAATAACTATGCAAGAATGTATGCAAGTAATGTATTGGACAGTACTATCTTAATTTCTATTGTGGTATATAAGTAAACTTGGGCCATTACCAACATAAACCCTTGGATAACTATAACTGAGGTGATGAGTAATAGAGGAGGTGTTTCTAGACAGTACACAGTTATATCGGAGTTACTATCAACCTAAACCGGTCACAACTACGCAGTACTTAGTCGAGTTAAAGGGCAACAGTGGGCATTTTTCTTAGAATTTCAGCTGTAGTTTCTCTGTATTTAGCTACTTATTACCGGTGGTAATTAACCAATAATAAACTACGACTCCATCCGCAAAAAGGCACAGCAGAGGATGTTCTTCCTGCACCAGCTGAGGAAGTTTGGCCTTCCACAGGACCTATTGAGGCAGTTCTATACTGCAGTCCTCAAACCTGTTCTGTGCACGTCCATTACGGTCTGGTATGGGGTGGCCACTAAACAGGACAGGAAAAGACTGCAGAGAACAGTGAGGACAGCTGAAAAACCCAGCCTCGAGGATCTGTTCTCATCAAGAACCAAGAAATGGACGGAGAAAATCATCACAGACTCCTCACACCCTGGTTATAACCTGTTATAACCCTCACACCCTGGTTATAACCTGTTACAGCTCCTCCCCTCCGGCAGGCGGTATAGGCGTCTCCATACAAAGACTGCCAGGCACAGGAACTCTTCCTATCCATTAGCCATCAACCTCATAAACAACTCATAAATCATCTGTTGCACCAGTCACTCAACTCTGAGTAGTGTATTATTCGACCTGTATATTTCAATAGAACCTGTATATTACTGGTGTATTGTATAATTGGACTGAATAATTTGTACTATATTCTATATGTAATATTTGTTGTTGTATATTGTATATTGTCAGTTGTACTGTTTATTGTAGATTGTACAAATTGAACTGGGTATCTCTTTGTAAAATTAATTGTTGTCTATTGTATATTGTATTCGATCAATTTATGTATTTAGTGTTAGAGTGCTAGAGAGTCACCAACACCCGGAAACAAATTCCTTGTATGTTACAGCATACTTGGCAAATAAAGCTGATTCTGGTTTACCATAGACTTACTGGGTAATTACTTAGTAATTAGGGGACTGCAAAAGGCAGGGCTACCCAAATGTCCACCCTCAAAAATCAGGGGTTAGATTTGAGCCGCTAAGCGACAGGGCCTCCCACAGCGCCCCCCTATGTGGGGGAGGCCTCAAAACAGTTACTCTTTCATTATTTTTCAGGTCTTCACTGTCTACCATTTCTTTATATACGGATCACAATTTCTGTCGCGATCAAAAAGCGAACACCAAAACTGAGCTCTTAACCTCATTTCCCAGGGCAGGGGGGACGTGGCTTTTAAGGACGTAGACTTATGAGGGGACTGTTGGTTGGGCAGCAGAAATACACTGCAAAAGCGGGTTTAAAATGCCACATTGCACATAGTAAAGCTGCTGCCTTCTCCAGTCGCTTTAGGTTTACAGGCAGCTTTCCAGCTCAGATACGTTCTGGCCCATCCCACCCGCCTGTCCACATGGAGCAGGCCTTGGCTGTGTGCCGCCCAGCTCTGTCAGCTCCGCCCCCAGGCAGGTCTTTCTGCTCCAATGTGAATACCCCCAGGCCAGGAAACTGGCTACACTGGAAAAAAACCATCTGCAAGCCAGACAAGGTAAAGAAAGAAATATATATATATATATATATATATCTGCTGGTACTGCAGAAAGGCTTAATCCTGGACTGCTGAGGTCCTGCAGTGTGCTGCGTCATGCAGTGGAAAAAAAGTCATCAGCGCTTCCTGGACGTTGCCCTCTCGAGTACCCAAAATGCACCCTAAGGAGGACCAACACAGCGGTTAAAGCCACGGGCTCGTGACCCCGAAGCCACCAGCTCATACCCTGGGCGGGTTCCGGCTCACCTCTGGGTTAATCACGGAGCCGAGAAACTGGGTCTATAAACAACTGTACAATCGCTTAGGTTACAGGCATGGAGGCTGCTCCAGACGTGGGACACCTACTTAATGAGGGAAGATCACCTTTGGTAACATGGACCTTCATGCCTGGGGGCTGTGGAAGCCAGATGGCTTTCTGCCCAAAGCCAGCACAGAAGATATATTCATCATTTCACATCTTTCCTGTCGCTATCTGGCTTTTCTTTCCAGTCTGTCCTACTCTGCTGCACCACATGAACTGCCATGACGGTCTACGATGCTGTTCCTATTAAACTAAGGTGACAACCAGGAGACTTGTGTTGAGGACGGCACTATATACATAAGAACACAACGCACTGACATAAAAAAACGTCATCGATTCTCCTAAGTCACGGAGAGATCACAGCAGTCACAGGTTATTTTTAAATAATTCCCCCACCCCCCAACCTTACCCTCAAAATGTGGCGGCTTTCAGCAGAGCTAAAATCGAAAGCATCTCCACGGCGTCCATCTGCTCTTAACCTCTGGTGAGTCAGGATGTTCCGGAGGCTCCTAGCTGCTGATTTAGTGAAAGTCAAGGGGGGTGCTTCCTGCGGGAGGTCTCAGGGGGTCACCACTCATGCTGGGACGCAGAAGCTCCTTCAAGACGTCTGCCCTGCCTGACGTGCCATCCACTCGCCCCCACGTGCGAGACGGCTATAAATGTGTTCGTGGTGTGGCGCGCGTACACAGCCCCCGCACGACCTTCCCAGACTTCTAACTATCTCCTGTCTGCCAGACCCTGGTGTCAACACAAACGAGCTTGGGCACTAAGCTAACAAAGCGCCGAGTCTCCACCCAAAGGAGATAGGACGGCTCCAGCGGAGTTCCAGCCCAACTCCACCTTCTGTTCAAATATGCCAACTCGATCACTGGCAGCTTGTGCTATGCCGGTGTTGTCACGGAAACCAAGACTGGTCTGATGTTGATCCTCCTTCAGAGAGGAAAAGCTTATCGTTAGTCGACAAAGAAATACTAGTTAACTGACTGGGAGAACCTCAAACCGATCAATTCAGTACACTTACATTTAAATGATGCTTCATGTGACTAATAAATTTAACCCATTTATGCAACTGGGTTCTCACTGGAGAAATTTAGGCTCAAGTGTCCAGCAGAAGGCTCCTTCCCTGAACTGACAGAGAGGGAAAGTGCTCTACATCTTCTTCATGAGGATATACTATACACAATACTCCCATATCATCACAGTAGGCCCCTATTGTCAGGGTTACCAGTCTGAAGCAGTCTGACTGGGATGAAGGTTACAGGCTGTGTGAAATCGCACAACATCACTCTGCAGAAACTGCCATCGACATGGCAACGGAGCTCCCAGGTGATGTATGACAGTATCCTCTGTGCCATGTGCCTGGCGTGGTGTGTCACACATCTGTATCTCGTATGACTGCACTACTGTATGCATGTCTGCACTTGGCCTCGTGGTTATGTGTGATTGTGATTGCGCCTGTATGTATCTGTTTGTGTCTGGCCCTCGGGGGGGGGGGGGGCTATACAGGAGGCAGGGTGCTAGTCCATCCCTGCGACCTGTTGTGTATGAGTGACCCTGGTTGTGTCTGCTCATCAGAAACTGTACGGGGCAGCATCTTACCTCAAGACCACCCCTGTGACATAGACAAGGCAGACCCTGCTCTCTCCCCACCACAAACCACAGCTGAAACGACCTCACGAGGGTTCTGGAAAATTAACAATGATGGCCCCTTTCTGGGGGGGATTCAGACAGGCTAAAAACAAAAAAGTTTGCTCGCCCCATAGGATTTATTCTGATGCAGCCAAGGCCCTCCAGGTCTGTGTCCTGAAATCATTTCCGTACCACTACTTCTGATGATCTACAAAGCCACATCTATATAAAGAGTGTCCCGAAGCCACATTTCTCAGCCTGCGCCGGAGTTCCGCACATCGCCTCAGCAGCTGGCCGGGTCTCCCCGGTCAGATTAATCCCTAGCACGGCTCGTACCTGTCTGAGCTGTCTGATCTGCCGATAATGTTCAGGGGCTCTCATTTTCGCTGGATTACACTGGACGGTTCCTCTGCTCTGACCTTGCAACGATCTCATCTCCTTACCTATAATTTTACAGGACAGAAGGGATAACATCTCCCCGCTCACTGTACCTCACATCACTCCCTGTCTGGACCCCCCCCCCACCAACCCTCCCTATCCTCACCGGGTAGCTATCTGCACGCTGCTAGGAAAAGCACACGGTCCAGACAGGAGAGACGGAGGCAGCTCCTCCTACCAATGCTGCAGACGACGGTGGCGAGTCGGTGCACAAGCTGCTCCTCAGCCATCTCCTCTGTCCTCATCCAGGGGATCATTCTGCAGAGCGGCGGGGGTGGTGGGCCGGTCCGGTGTGCGTCGCAGAGCCGGAGCCTGGAGCTGAGTGGCCGCTGCTGCCGTCGCCGTGAGCCTTGCAGAGGCGATGTGCGGAGGAGAGGCTGGGGGGACACACAGGGAGGCAGGCACGCTCGCGCACGCGCTCACACGCCCGCACACACTCACAGGCCTGCTGGCACAGGGAGGCAGGGACAGTGCAAAGGCAAATCCACGGTGATGACAGAGAGCGGCAGCGGCAGGAGGCGGAGACCCTGGTGTGGAGATTATGCAGTGTCACCTCATCAGATCTGCATGAGCAGGATGGGATGCAGACACTCATTAATCAGATATGGACTCAGAGGTCTCACAATCCCTGGTGACACTACGTCATTCTACTAAGCCCTCAGCCTGAACTGAAAGACAATTTAAACCTACGTTAACCTTGAAGTTCTTTCCACATCAACGAGGACGGTACTAAAATCTAAATATAAAATGCATATTTTTTTGCAGAACATATATGCAATCTTCGGGTACCAGGGTTATTTGAAGACGACTTGCTGAAAACTCCTGATAATACAATTAGCTCCGAGCGAAATCCTCCGGTCATCTGCCCGGGATAACAAACACACTCCGAGCTTCATTTACGCGTTTCGTCACAGGCAGCCACTTGCATAATTCATAAGCTACGTTATCCTCGGCTGACCACGCCCACCACCATATCATCCAATCAGCTGGCCCGATATCCTTTTATTGACGAGTGACCGAGGCGCTCTCATAACTCACGTGGTCCGTCTCCGCAGCGCGTCTATAAATCAAACTGTGTAGTACCTGGAAATGCTAAACAATGGGCTGAACAATAAGGTAGCCTTTTGTGCAAATACTCTTTGGAGGGCTGTATCGAAGCGGCTCGATTTCATGATATTTATTGTTTTTTAGTCGACTTCGTGACAAGGTGACTTAAAATATTCCTAAGCCTTATAATGTGAGTTAAATCTGCGTCTTCCTTCGCGAACACTTACAGATGTTTGGTGCTTGACTGATTGCTGATTATGCCGCCGGTGTGAGCATTATTGTTCTGAATGTGCTGACCGTAACTCAAACTGAAATACACTGCACCTTGACATAAATGACTGAATGGTGTGAAACAGCACATGACGTAACCCTGCAGCTCTTATCGGGAAACTGTTTAACACGTGCTGCCACCTGGTGGCAATACCAACTCTGTGACAATATAATCGCCCAGGAAATACTGGAATGACTAACCCGTCCTATAATTTCGTTTCTCCCATATGCTGCCTGGTTCGATGCATTTCTCGGAATCAGTCTTCCATTTGTCCCTCAGTCAGACACCCAAACCTGACCATTTTCTCAGCAAATAGTAGGTAAAATTTGTGAAAAAGCATGGGTCATTCAAGTTACTGCCACAGGGTATAGGAACAGGGGAATATGTACCTACTGAATATTTCATACTTCATTTAACCCCCCAATACAGATCTTTGTATTTAAATAAAATTGTGTCCCCTAAATATCAGCTGCTCTCCAGTGCTGTTGTATTGG
Source organism: Petrocephalus sullivani (assembly GCA_026780845.1). Lineage (NCBI taxonomy): Eukaryota > Metazoa > Chordata > Actinopteri > Osteoglossiformes > Mormyridae > Petrocephalus > Petrocephalus sullivani. Next base: position 324,268 of record JAODKM010000073.1, on the reverse strand, counting down.
CTCCTTGGCCATCTTACAAAAAAAAACACATTTAAAAAAAAAAAGATTTATTCAAGAAATGACAAGATGGTCTTTAACACATACTATACAAAGCAGGAATTGTCATGGCTAACTCCAGTGCCCCCCCCCCACACAAACTCCCCCATCAGTTTCTTTTTCTTAAGCTGAGTGGACCCCATGTCCACCAGACACCTAATGAAGACTTCAAGACGAAGTACGGGCCTTAATGTGTCTGGTGGGGGCTGGGTAACCCAAATTGTGATACCGGGGGGTGGGTAGGCACAGAAGTCAGAGCAGACCTAAGACCCGTGTTTCTGGGATGACCGTGAACGCCGTGGGTGGGGTGGGGGTCTGATGTTTGGTACTGAAGGCAAATGGTGGACAATTCAACATGCCGGCCGAGTCGCTATGCGGAAAGCAAAGAGATTACAAACGGAATATCACGAGTGAGACTGTGTTACTGTCAGGCTGAAGGGACAGATCCTGAGCTCCATGATTTAGGAGTAAGGCAGAAGTCCTTGAAGGGCAACGTTTGTATTAGGATGCGTGCTAGAAGAATTATAAATATGAGATTTATACTGATGTGACTGTACAAGGAGGAGCAATGTTTAAGACATTAGGGTACAAGACAAACGAGCAAACATTCTTCAAAGTGCAAAACTTCAGGATTCACAGACTCAGTGATCAACTAAACAGAGCAACCAATAACAGGGTAATAAATGAACAGCATAATCAGAGGGGTGGAGTTAAGCAGGGGAAATGAAACAAGGCGGGGGGGGGGGGGGGGGGGGAAGGTGGGCCCTAAGTAGAGTAGGGGGGTCAGACTGGCACAAGCTCTGGGGTAGAAGCTGTTTCTGAGTCTGGCTGAGTAAGCAAGTATGTTCCTGTGTCTATTACCTGATGACAAAAGACTGACTAGATCATCCAGGATAGGTGTGGTCTGACGGGAATAACCCTCCGGGGTGGCGCTCATTGCGAATGCTCTCAGTGTTTGGCAGCTACGGTCCAGCAATGTGCTCAGCTGTCTTGGCAACGCGTTGGCCAGAGATATATTGGGATAAGTGTTATGAATAGTTTTCCGCCCTCCAAACCATTAATAATGCCTTTAAAACGTATTCCTTTTTATCGTCACTCTATAATGACTTGCCTGTTATTTTGGCAGCATAATAAAACTAGTGAAAATTGTGTATGCACAAATATGTATCACAGTCTTTCTTGTGATAGCCTTTGGTGTATTTTTTATGTTTTTGTTCTTTACCATGCATTTGCTGTTTACACGCATGGTGTGGAGGCATGGGATGGGCAGAAATCTATCAGTGTTGCTACTGAGATACTGTAATACAGACATATGTGCTGACATGTAGTATGTGCCATAGCACTAGAAGCATTATTTATGGTCAGCTCTAAATAAGCTGGGGCAGATTAGCCTGAGGTTGAGGGGGTATCCTTTAGATCACATTGTTCCAAAAAACTATCTGAAGGCTTTACCGCTAAAAGTTTATTATTTTTATTATTTTATATTGCATGTCTGTGTTCTGTGATCTGAGAACAAATTCTGAATGCTTTTTCCTGGCCATTAAAATAAGCGGTGACCAGACTTTTCAATGCCTTAGAAGTGTACACCCCATATAGAAAACCAGTAAAGAAAAATGAGAACAGGTTTAACGTGGCAATATGTCCTACTTCAAGTTACACTTGAAAGATCTGTGGCTTTTGCCTCGCGTGCATTCAGTCCTACTGGACAAGTACCCCTGGAGAGAGAGAAGCGATGATATGCATCTAAGCCTGTGGGATGTGCCACATCTTCCTTTACAGTTACCAGTATACTGGCTCAGAGACTTAATGTCCTCTTCTGGATGGGACTGTTATCTTCTGTGTATGACCACATCCAGCTCCCATGATCTACAAACCTGTGTCATGGTTTTTCGTTCCCCATCAAATGAGAGGTCAGGAGTTGCTTGTGCAGAGTTCCAAGTTCAGCCTTTATTGCGACCACAGAGGTTACCACCGAGACAGGACACCGCACGTGTGCCCAATATTCATTTACATTGATTTTTATACATTTTCTTATCTTCTAATAATGGCTTTGTCACTTAAACATCATCATTACTTCATCATTACTAGCCATTCACCATCACTGTTGTCCTCTAATCCACACCCCTTTCTGATAAGTTTGTAAATCATATTTTTTATACTGCTTAGTCTATCAGTAAAAAATAATGGTGGCGTGAGAGTCTTCCCCACATTTTTTTAAAACGCCCTTCAGCTCTTTCTCGGCACAGTCGAGCGACTCCCTTCTCCTTGCTAGGAACACTTGGTGCATTCAACTGGCCACCTGTTGCTTAGTTTATTACTACTTGTGGCCTTCAAGATAGTGATAAGCTACTGGGCTCATTAATGTGGCTGTTCATACAGAGCTGAATCAAATAGTCAGACAATAATAAAATGTTACACAATACAAGAAAAAATTCCATAGCACTTGGTTTCAGTTCCCTTATCAGGCACCTACTATGCTTTTCTAGTTTTTCCCTTTTCATTACTGTGTTACATAGCTTTATGTGCATGTAAACGGTTAAGGCCCAAAGTACATGCCAAAGGAAGTAACTCTTACCACAGAAACCACACATCTCTAATCTGACTGAAACATTGGAAGTCCAGCTCTTACTTCCGTGATATGGTGAGGTCACCTCGCAACACAATTAGCCTACCTGCTAGGATCTGTCTGCAAACTACCAGACAGGGATGGAACTAGTAGGGCAAGCGGCAAGCTGACCAATCAGAGCATACTTGGTTAATCGGGGGTGGGGCTTTAAGCTCTAACAGGGCGTTTCAGATGGAGTTATAGACTGAAGCATGCTAATTCATTTTGGTAGATCCCAAAAATAAAATCATGAACAGTAAAAATGAACATAATAGAGGCCCTTTATAAATTACACATTTTACCTGCAGCCCAGTACTGGATAAATGGTTAAAGATAGATGGATTAATTTATTTCATTCATGTAGTATAGTAGGTCACACTTCTCTGTCTGAGGGTTTGATTTCCAGGTCTGGCTTTGAGTGTAAAATTGCATTTTCTCACTGTTTTTGTGCTGGTTTTCCAATGGTCCAAAACCTGTTCTGAGGTGAAGTGGTGTTTATAAATTGCCCATATTGTGTGCCTGTGTCGAATAAGTTGTAGGACACTTCAGATATTATAATGTGATATGATTGGTGGGCGATAAGTCCCTAGGACCATTTTGGAAAATCAATGTAAATAATTCCCCCCTTTGTTACAATGTTTAGTTTTATAGTTTATAGTTTAATTCTGGATCAGCTGTTCCTCCAGAACTGCAAGTTATGTTATGTCTATTAATAGTAAGGGGTAATAAGGGAATGATTTGAAAGTTAAGATCCACTAAAATAATAATCGTGACCCTGGCCTCATACAAGATACAGATACGGACAGTTGTGCCCCCATGAAGTAGTATTAATCAAAATGCATTCCTTTGGCTGAATGATATTATTTGGAACCGTCAGCAGGACATTGTTGTTCTTGTGCCTGAGCCTCAGTTAGTCGCTGAAAGACATTCATTTGTCATATGTTTATGGAAAATAATCTCCTCCAACAAAGAGGCAACATGAATTGTTATTATATACATACACTCACCTGAAGGATTATTAGGAACACCTGTTCAATTCCTCATTAATGCAATTATCTAATCAACCAATCACATGGCAGTTGCTTCA
>JAODKM010000073.1:302284-314333 GCA_026780845.1 Petrocephalus sullivani | reverse complement strand
TTGATGACGCCTGGTGCTCGTCCCCTCACGTCTTCGCTGCGGGGGGGGGGGGGGGGGGGGGGGGGGGGGGGGGGGGGGGGGGGCAGTTGGTTTGAATGACTACGGACTCTCTGGCTGTGCTGAGGAGGACTGTCCAGACACCTCACACTCCTCAGCTAGCCACAGAAACGGCGCCGTGTGTTTACACCGAGGTGTGACCTCAACACACCAATCACACCCAAGGGGACCGCAAACACACAGGTAGCTCACCATCCATGGGGGAGTCTGTGCCCTTTGACCCAGGCGTGATCTTCCCAGGCGGCGTTCTGTCATGGCAGACCTGATGCAGGAAGTTGATCGACTTTCCAATGAGCAGAACCTGAGAGAGAGAGCAGTAATTTAGAGGCAGTGCTTGGATGCTGTGCTCTGTATCGCAAGGTCGTCGGGTCAAATCCCCTGACCCTGCTCTCCAAAAATAAAGATTGTTCTTTGGATAAAAGTGTGTGCTAAATAAAGCATAAAAATGTAACACAAATGTCTGTCAAGTGCGTTTTGGTGCCATAGCAGTTAATGTTCCTATCCGATTTGTGGGCCTTATGTTGGCAGAGGCAGGAAGCACCTTCCGGGCCTGGTCCATGGTGACAAACGAGGGGATCATGGACTTGCGCAGCGTGTACTTGTCGTGCCACAGCCTGTCCGTCTTCACGGTGGGGTCAGAGGCCACGAAAAACTGCGGACAGGGACCGAGACCCAATAGGTCCATGAAATGAGGGACACGCAGCATTTAACAAATATTCAGCTCAAAGCCTCAAAAAACTGCAGGGAGACACCACACGCCAAACCCCATTCCTCGCTGGACAGCCGAGACGCTCTAATGGAAGGTCTGGGCCGGGGAGGGGGGGCGCCAGCGAGCAGGAACATTAAGGGGAATCCCACAGGGACCGTTAAGGCCAAGCTGGAAGAAGCTGATTTACGAAGCTTCCTGGAACTGGCCAGTGAAGGTCACAGCAAGGAAAGGCAGCGTGAGCAGGGGTGGGGCTTTCTGCGCTCCCTTTGAGCAGGTCACCAAGCCAAACAGGCCTGGCACTCACCCCCCGCACCCCCGGCTCGCCTACCTCGTGGTAGGTATCCTCCAGCTCCCCATCGTAGATCCAGCGGTAGAGAAAGCTGAGGATGGGGTGCGACACCAAAGCCAGGACGTGCTGCAGAAGCGCACGCGTGTAGGGGTCCCCCGTCTTGCCGTAGGCGTGCACGGCCGAGGCCAGCTCCCCCCCCTTACGCCCTGCCGGGACCAGCCATACGCATTCAGGGACACATTATGGAGAAGCCCCCTCGCACCCAAACAGAACCATCCCCTGGCGCTGACCTTGGCAGTAATCCACCAGTGCTGCCAGAGTCTTGAGCCGGACCTTGGGGTCATAGGTCCAGACGAGGAGCCTGCGGAGCGTCAGGCTGCACTCAGCCCCGAGATTGACACCCTGGTCGTCTTCTAGCTGCAGCTGGTGCATGCACATGAGCCCAGGTCACAGACAACAAAGCACCACCAGTTAGCTGCTACTAGGGACGACCACCAAGAGGTTGGCACAGCCCAGAGATCATGGGATTACTGTAACAGAAATATGGATATGTGCTCCCCCCTCCTCCCCCAGCTCTGAAAGCAGAGCTACACTCACTTCCCACTTTGTACTGTACTGAGTAGCTCTATGGTAAAGTCACTATAGTACAAAACAGATGTAAAAACAGGACAGGAGGGAAGGCATCAGCAGGCCGAAAGGAGCGGGCTGGCCTACCTGTGAGTGCAGGACAGACAGCAGCCGGTAGTATTCCTTCAGCTCCTGATGGAGGGCAGCGCAAAAGCTCTGGAGCATAGACAAAAGCCTGTTAAGCCCACATACACGCCCACCCAGCAAAGGTGGCACTGGGGCTTGGCTCCTACCTGGCCCACCAGGCCAAAGGCCCGGTCCAGGCTCCGGGCATCTGTATACTTCCTCACTTTGTTGTGCAGCCAGCCGAGCTCCGACAAGCGGCTGCTGAGGTCCCGTAGCGACTTGGGCAATGGCACCTGGGGGGCACCACAGAGGGACAGGACCAATCAAGGCCAACACCAGCAGCACCAAAGAATGAGCTAAAGCTACTGTCACAGTGAAACGGTTAGCATTAGATGTGTTAAACAATGATATTAAAGGGTTAACTATGCAGATGTTGGGGAGACATGAACCCCGGGGTAACCATGCTAACATTCAAAAAAGAACACAGGCTAAAGCTAACCATGCCAACATTAGCATCAAAAAAGAACACAGGCTAAGGCTAACCATGCCAACATTATCGTCAAAAAAGAACACAGGCCAGGGCTAACCACTCTAACATTAGCATTAAAAAAGAACACAGGCTAGGGCTAACCACGCTAACATTAGCGCCAAAAAAGAACACAGGCTAAGGCTAACCACGCTAACATTAGCAGCAAAAAAAGAACACAGGCTAAGGCTAACCACGCTAACATTAGCAGCAAAAAAGAACACAGGCTAAGGCTAACCACGCTAACGTTAGCGCCAAACAACTTCAACAATTCAAGGACTAACAATGATAATGCTAATGTCACGAAGGAAGGTGACTAAGGCTAATAGCAATACAGTTCATATCCACGGTCTAGCGACTGGCTATCCTTGTGTTAAAAAATTTATAGCAGCCTAGGGTTAGAGGTCTCTGCGCTTCTATAATACGGAGAGAAGAGGTGACAGTCCACACTTCTGCACACAAGCTGCATTTAGTAGCGGACGAACGCCAGGTACGGAAAAGGGTATGGATTTTATTTTGGAGTCCACCTTCTTTATATATTTGGAGGCTTCAAGGGCAATCAAAGCACTTATTGATTTGTTTTTGCTCTCAGAGCGATTATCAACCAACTGTACAAGACAAAAGAATGCTGAAGCAGCATGGTAAGCATGCCGTCTGCGGGCATTAGAGCGGGCCGGCTCGCTCCGGCTGACACGGCAATGAGGAAACGGGGGCTGGAACTGGGCACAGCACAGGAGAGAGGAGGCAGGAGAGGGGCAGCTCATGCGAGTGAAGGCTCGTGGACGTACCTTAGCGTCAATTTTGTAACAGTTCTCAGGGGCGCACATTTTGATGAACTTGCCGTCGATTCCCTGGAAGACGTAAAGGATGTCCCGGACGAGGGCGGATTCGCCAAACTCACCTGAGCAAGAAGGTGGGGGGGGGGGGTACAGAGGGCGTAAAGTTAAATAGGGATGTCGCTTGAGACTTTGGACCCCGTGTGAGCATGTCATATTGGGCCCCCAACACAGACACCTTTGGTGACTCTGAAATTGTGACAACTTTCTCGGTTTTTACGGCACCCCAGTCTGCACTTGAGCATAATCATTCTACATCCATTGAGCCCCAGATACCCGTAGATGAAGGCACATTCACACTGAACTGCTCCTAGACATACAACTGCACAGATTTTGGTATGGATGTGACATCGAGAGCCAGGTCAGAGATGCCGCGTTTCCACTGGTGCAGTGCAGGTGCCGGTGCAGATGGAGCTGGTTCTCAGACGGTGCTGAAGTGGCTCCACTGGTTAAGAACATTTATAATAGACGGCAAGTATGAACATGGTGACAGACATGTAACATTTTTTACTTCTTTAAATGTTTTTTGATGGAAAATGTTTAGGTTAGTGCTAACTTAAGCGCTGGATTTTATGTTGGCATTAGGCAAAACATTATCTAGCTACATTAAACTCCACAAACAAGAGCATAATTAATTATTTGCTGTGTAGATTTTGCAGTTATACAGAAAATGGGTGTCACCCGATGTTTGGGCACTGGTAGGACACCCTGGATACAATCGGACTCAGCTCTTCCAAAACGCCAGCTTCAGAGTCAATTGACTATATAAGTCACCATCTGGATCACGTACTAAGGAGAGCAAGCACCACTTTTTGACTGTGTTCCCAGACAGAAAGGTGCTGCAATCGCCTGATGGAGGCGGGCTACCTACAAAGGACAGTGGAGCACTTTTACCGGATCAGTGCTGCTTTGTGAGGGTTCTCTTTTGTTGCTTCAGTAGTCTTTTCTCTTTTATTACTTCACTGATTACTGATTTCTTCAGGTTCGCAGATTCAGACCAGCGATTCTCTGAATCCGAGCCGGAGCCAGTTTTTCGAGGTATGGCACCAATTCACTGGGACGGAACCGTTCCAAATTAGGCACTGGCTGGGCACCAACACTGCATTGGTGGAAAAGGGTTAAGAGAAATATAAAAGCCCCCCTGGGGGGGGACCCACCACTCTCATCCCCGTCTCGCCGTGCCCTCTGCAGGGCCCGGGCCGTAAGCACTGGCGGGGCAGGCGGGCCTCGTGAGGTAGGTGCTGTGGCTGAGGGTGAGGCTCCAGGAGCCAGGCTCCAGGCCAGGCGAGTCCCAGGCTGCCGCAGAGAGTCCCCTATGACCTGGGCCTGGGCCCTGGGGAAGAGGCGCACACACAAACACACACCCTGAGCCTCTAGTACAGCAAACAGTCAGTGAAGGATACATCCTGTCCACCAAGAGCAGTAAAGACAAATGACAAAGTGTAGGCCTTCCAAGGTCGCCAACGACCTCCACTCAAGTCCTCCGATACGCTCTGAAGATTTAACGGCAGACAGGGTGCCCCAACATCAGTCTAGGATTCAATTAAAAGTGCGGCGTCCAGAACGCGCTGGGCGTTAATTGCCTCTCCGAGGAGAATCGGAGAGCATTAAACACTGTGGAGGACATCCTTAAACGTTTAACGGCGCTTCGGATCCATACGGGGAATGGCTAAACGATCCGCCCGCGGCAGGCCGGTGGCCGTGAAGGCAGAAGCAGTGAGTTACGAGACCCCATACATTATTCAGGGTTTTTAATGGCACTGCGAACGGCTGGGAAGACGCGACGTCGTCGTTCAGGGGGCACTCTGATCTGCGGTCAGACTGTGGCCATGAGGCACTGAGCTCACCCCGACAGCAGGGCCTGGGGAGTGAGGCTGGGCCCATTCAGGGTGTATGTGCCAAGGCTGCTGATGCCGCTGGTGCCCAGGGTGGAAGGGCGCTCCGAATGGCCCAAAGGCAGGCTCTGGGGGCGGGCGCAGTAGAAGGGGGTAGAGTGGGCATCTCGGGGCAGGGCCTGGGCGAACATGGAGCCATAACCGACCACCTGGAAAGGAGAGGTCACATGACGCGTTACACTGGCCCTGCTCTTTAGAGCTACAAATTTAGCATGAACGGGATTGGTTAGCATGCTGACCCGGCCGCATGGCTTCCGTGGGTCCTCACACAGGCTGAGAAGCAGGTACAGGATGGACCATCTGTGCTTCAGCACCCCCTGCGTGGAGAAACAGAACATCTGCTAATTCTCCAATGACAGGTTTAACGGCAGTAACAAAAAATATCGCCTGGCATTGATTCATCTCATCCAGCAGGTGGCATGGCGATTAAAGAGTTCGACAAACTATAGGAGCCTTCTTGCCCCAACACAGCATTTGCATTTCATATGCTTCGTTGGTGGGCCAAAGCCACCAGTATGTAGCAGGTAACATGTGGCACGGTGTCCCAGCTGACCTGCGTCTGGAGCTTCCGGTGCAGTTCCGAAAAGAGGGCCGCGTCGGGCTCCCGTCTCTGCTTCAGCACTGCCAAGGAGAGCCAAAAGCCCAGTTACAGGTAAATGCTTTATCAGTCTTTCAAAAATAGGTAATCCGCACAGCCCTGGAATAAAGTGAGGATTTTAACAAATTTATCTTCATGGCTTCAACATGGATCAATAAGGGGCCATTAAACGGGCTTAATAATTAAAATGCTCAGCACTAAAAACACCCACCGCACTGCTGGTCTTCGACTATTCTTGGCAAATAAAGATTTATCTGGCCCTTGACCAAGCAGAGTAATAGCACATAAATACAGAAAATTCCTGTCAGTAGGAAGGTAATGGATGTCCTAGAATAGTCACGTATCACTCAGAGCTGACCGACAAAAGCACCTGAAAAGCTTGACCTTGTGGACCACATGAGCACAGACCATGTCCAGGAGGTCACAGGTTCAAAACCCACAAATTGGAAGTAGTGAGGGTGTGTAGACTTCATAGAAAATCATTAACTAAAAACGGTCCCCGGGGTCCACACAATGCCCAACAATCTGAGCAAATCCCGGCTCAGACTCACATTCTTTCTTGATCTTCTCCGAGACCAAAAACTCGTCCCGCTCGATGGTGGGGGCATAGTTGCTCCCGATCACTCTGACGGCGTACTGGAACTGGTGGGCCACTTCAGCTGAAACAAACACTTCCCAGTCAGGGCTACACTAGAAGCAAAATAATCTTGAACCACAAAACACTCACTCATTTTCAGTGAAGCTCTTTTAGAATAGAACTATTCGGCCATTCCCCATGCATCCTCTCCAGCACTAGACTAACTTTGGACATACACCTATGTACTTCGGAATATCATGAAGATCCACAGAGTTAGCCCTAATTCGGTGTAGCACAACAGTCTCCTCAAGGTGCTTGACATAGGCGTGCGTTAATGCATTACAATTCACTGTATTAAGAAGCACTTTTGCTAAAGTACATTCAATTCAATTCAGTTTATTTTTATACAGCGCCCTTCACAACAGGGTTGTCCCAGGGGGCTTTACATGGGTGTAGAATACATTGATATACATATAAAATGAAACACACAGACTTACATTGTATTACATGTATGACGACATTAGGTATTACTGTTAATTGCATAATTTGTCTATTATATTGTACCTCGGCATTTTTGTGTGGACAGCAAAGGAGTAATTTCATTGCACAGAGAAATGCACTTTTGTACTGTACATATGACAATCTTAATCTTTCTCGACCACTGAATAGATTATGCTTTCCTCTAGTCAATGTTACAGTCTCGGTAACAAATTCCTTATTCCCCGTCTTCTCATGCGAAATATGCACATACAGAAGAGTAAATCAATAATCAATCACGGGGTGGGGGCCGCCACAAACAAGCCATGATCTATGGAGTTGTGTCTCAATGCTGGGCTCCGCACCACTGTGATTAAGAGAGGAGAAGCAAGATTGGGGCAGAAGGGTGACGGGGCGTGTCCTCGCCGTGACGCCAGCCAATGAGATTGTCATATTAGCGCACAGAAGTGTAATTACTTACCGGTTCATTACGGCCACATGCCACTTAACTTCAGCCCCGAGATACGTAAAGTCACGGGGAGTGCCATCATTCTTTCACCACACGGCGTCTATCACGGCGGCTTTGTATAAGAAATTCGTTATGGTGGTGCAGATTAAACGCACCTAAACATCGAGGCAGTAGCTAACGGCGACTTGTGAAGCTAAAAGGCGTCTAGCAGGGCAGGGTGCACCTGCATGCCAGCACCCTGCTTAGTTACACTGCCTGGGCCTTCTGGCTCCTCCTGCCCCCGATCTGTGGGCAAAGCCACCGCCGGCACCGTCCCCAAACCCACACCCACGGCCGGACCAGCGCTTCTCTGCTTATTTCGCAGCGGTTATCCGGCCGGACAGGCGCCCGGCGCCGGCCGCGGTTACCTTCGCTCTTCCCAGTGATCCTGCAACAAAGGCTCTGCAAAAGGACGTTGGGCGACTTCTGGTCCAAAGCCGCCATGGCGCCGAAGGGATCGTCTAAGAGCGGGCGCCGAGCGGGGGTGGCCGTCTACCTGCCGCCGTCGTTGGCGCCGCACTTTTCCGCTCGCTGCAGCCGCAGCGCCATTTTAAGCGAACCCGCCGAAAGCGCTTTGCGCGGCCGCGAGCGGCGCTCAGTTATGAAAGCGTCGCATCCGCTGTGATGTACGGGCCGCGCGCAAACGCGGTCCGGCTGAGCGCACGGACCCCGCGAAGGTTCCGCAAAGCTTTGTTCCTCCCCGCTATTTACTACCGAAATCTCGTATGATGTACTAAATGTATATTTAATACTAATATTTAGACAATGTATTATATATATAAAATCTCCAAAATGTAAATGATACGTTCATGTAATAGCTTTGAATTTATTTCGCCTGGTAAGCTGTGTTTTTATTCTTACTCTTGTATTATTGAGATTGCTATTTTTAAATTTTTTGTGTTGTGTTTTCATGCCTTGCACACATTATTCATTATAACACTTATTATTTTAGTTTAGTTTATATGGTTTTCCTTCTTTCGTTATAGCCCTGGCTCAGAGAACTTCCTATGGCATATGTAATGACTTCCATGCTGACAGCAAATAACGACGTATATAATTGTTCGGTAGATATCGTCCATTTCATTTTCTAAGTACAATTTAGTTTATTTAACCCCGTAAACCCATATATTACTATCATACCTCTGCCTTCCCGTGAATTGCATCTCACTCTGATAAATCAACTGTACCTTTTGTTCAAGGTTTGTCTTTCATAACAGCCCTCTCCAATGTTCGATTAAAAATCTGTAAACTAAAGGAAAAAATCCCATCATTTCGGACTGGTCTGTTATGCCATCACATCCACTGTCTTCTTCATTCGTAAAATTCTCAATTTGCAATTTCTCTAATTACTGTTAATCAGAAATAAAGACACGAACTACGTGATAACTTTATGTTCATTTGACTTTATTTGGATTATAGATCTTAAACTATGGATTTAAACGACAGTCCGCTTTTATAGCAGCTGTGAGTTCAATGTGTGTTTTGATGCCAATTAGATAATATATCTATGGTCTCCACTGAATTAATAAAATTTCTTAAATTGTGATTTTTTTCTGATATTATGTTCAATAAAAACTACTAGCATTTAATTTTATTAGATTCTAGTGTTGAATTATGCCGGATAGTTGCAGGAAACAATTAAGTTTTCGCTTTGATTTAGAGGAATTGTTTGTGATTTCATTGATCAACTACAGAGTCCTTATATTGTTCCGTGTTATTATTTGCTTGAATATACAGTGCTTGAATTATGATCTTTTTGATGTTCAAAAATACATGGGGATTTTTCTTTTGTACCAGGAAGAAAAAACTGTTTATGGTGATTTGTGACAGTCGCGCGGCATAATGCGCTATATACGGAATTATATTTAACGCCCCGGGACCCTGCATAGGACAAGAGGTTTCAGAAAATGGGACGAGGGATGGAATCAAATTTAACGCCACGGGACCCTGAACAGGACAATCGCGTATAGAAAATGGGTGGATGGAATTAATTGCTATTCTCGTCAACCTTGCCGCTCGCTGTCTGGGTTCGAGCAGATTGATGCGATGCTTGTCGGCGAGTTGCCCCTCGCCTTCGGGAGCGACGCCGTCGCTGTCCTTCGGGGAGTGGGTGTGACTACGCACGGCGCATGCGCCCGCTGCTCCCATGACGTGTTACGAAAGAAAAGCTCCAGCTCTCCTACGACCGGGGTCCAGGCGGATTACAGGCAAGGCGAGGATGAGGAGAAGGGAGGCGAGGAAAAAATAAAAAGAAACGAAGGGGCACTTGTCAAGAAAGAAGAGTGTTGGCCCCACGAAAACTAAAGCCAGAGAGAAGAAGACTTATTTTCAGATTAAATATTGTGCAATTATATGCGAAGGAACCCCCCCAAAACTATGAATGCCCAGCGCGCAGTGTCGTTACCTGTTCGATTGTAAGAGGTGACAATTAGATGTTACAGTTTGCCGTCGCCAGGCAGAGCTGCTACTTTGTTGCACACTACGAGTGCAAACGCCATGGATCGCAGATCAGAAAACAAAACTGGCTAGACCTTCAGTAGATCAACTGAGGTTTGATAAGGAAAGAAAACAGGAAAAAAGACCGCCGACAAGGTGTCGGGAAGAATGGATTTTAGCGCACTTCGGAATCTCATCAGCAGATATGTAAGTAGAGGAGCAGCTGTGCTGTTTCATTCAGCCGCTGTTTCTATTCCAACTTGTTGGTCCGAACGCTTTGGAGCAGACTTGGGACCCCCCGCTGACTGATCGCACCTATAATATTGTGGTACAAGGGGCTGCGATTTGCATGACACGTCCGCTTTTGGGTTAAATCATTTAGTCTGATTTTTTTAGGTAGGATTCAAAAGACGGAGAGGTTACTTTGTTCTCATGAATACAGAAAGTCCCCAAGCGTCCCAGGGGGAATAAAACAATACCGGGTATTTACTGTAAAGCTTCATAAAGGAGCGTGCTGATCTTTATCACATCCTGCCTGAGTTTAAGAAGATTTTGAATTGAAACTTCAGACCAGTCAAGTATCGTGAACAAGTGGCCGCAAATTATAGCATATCGAGTATATCAAGCGCAGAGGGTTCAGTACGTTGTTTTCCAGACAGTCGATCCTATCTGTACGCCTTGTACCGGTTACCTATCGCTTTAACATTATATAAAATGCGATAATACACTAGTGTTAAAACATACTTCTTTTAAAACATAGGCATTTAATGTGAGAATTACACCCATTTACCATAACAAAATTAAAGATGTCCTTCTGTGTCTGAATGCTTTTTGAAAGGGGCATATTGACATGTGTGTCAATTCTTTACTACATGGGTTATTTAGGCAAATAATAACCCTGAATCAGAACAAACAGAAAAAGCTAAAGCTAATGTATGTATATCTCATAGTCCGGTACGGGTGTAGACGAATGTTACTGGATCTACTATAGGCACTATGTTGGAATCTCACGTATATGAGGATCTGATTTAACGATTAGAAAACAGTTGTTATCTTGACAAATAAACCCAGTATCTGTATTTAACTTAAGGGCAACTTTAACTGTAGCGAGCAACATTGATAAGACGTTTTAAACTTAGTGCGGGTGTCATCGTCAGAAAGACGGAAACGAATCAGAAGGGATTCAACCCGCAACAACGGAAATAAAAAGTACATGGGGGTGAGAAGGGTACGTGCTCCAGAGCAAAGCGAGTGTGGCACCGCCGTCGTGGCCACATGTTGATTAAAGTGACAATAAGCAAAGATGCAGTCGTTATGCATTTCCTCAGAGTGGTGTGCTGCTAGGCTGCTGTACACTCACGCTTAAGCCATCCCATTACTTTGAACGTTCCTTTTGTGCAATCAATATGGTGCAATAATGATTGCCCATCTCCCCCACGCATTAAAACCTGAATGGATGGATGGACACTCTGTTCTTTCCCAGCTATTGTGGTAGTTCACTTTTCCATTATTGCAATCAAATCTGGCATTTCAAAAACGTAAGATTTTCTTTGGGAAAAACAAATTAAATAAAATACAACGACGGATAAAACAGTGTTGAAATATATCGGGTTTGTGTTGGTGAAACAAACTTACCGTGAAATATGGTACAATGTGAAGAGAGAAATAAAATGATCAGATGATAGGAACATTTCAGATCGCGCTGGTAAAGGGGCAGAGTTGCGGTAGACGGGAGCTGCGCGGGGCAGCGCCGCCGAAGGCCAGGCTTCCCCGTGTTGATACCTGCGTTTTCCTTCACAATGATACGTTGGCAGACGGCCCGAAAGCAAGGTTGTTTTGCAGTCAACGTAACAATAACTGTTGATGAGTGCACATGGTAGGGAGATTACGTGCTCATAAACAGAGGTGGTAAGGAAAATACTCAGGAAAGGTGAAGTTTACTCTGTAACTTGAATAGTTCACATCATTCATACATAAAGTGTATTTGGCAAAAGCAATTGGATGAACAGATGCTCCTTACAAAAATTGTGTTTATCAACCCACAAAGTGATGATGAACTAGAATTGTGTTTGCAGAAAGACATTTCTATTAATCCATCTTCCGAAACTGCTTGTCCTGGTCAGGGTTGTGGGGGGTCTGGGGCCTACCCCAGGCTATGGGAGCAAGGAAGGGAACAACCCAGGATGGGTGGCCAGCCCATCACATATGCAGACCTACAGGCAATTTGGTAACTCCAGTTGGCTTCAGCATTCAGGGGGCCAGCAGTGAGGGGACAGGATGCGGCAGGATCCACGCCGCCCAGCAGTGAGGGGAAAGAGGATGCGGTAGGATCCACGCCGCCCAGCAGTGAGGGGACAGAGGATGTGGCAGGATCCACAGCGCCCAGCAGCGAGGGGACAGAGGATGTGGCAGGATCCACGGCGCGCAGCAGCGAGGGGACGGAGGAGG
>JAODKM010000073.1:290792-302184 GCA_026780845.1 Petrocephalus sullivani | reverse complement strand
CCACGCCGCCCAGCAGTGAGGGGACAGAGAATGCGGCAGGATCCACGCCGCCCAGCAGTGAGGGGACAGAGGATGCGGTAGGCTCCACGCCGCCCAGCAGTGAGGGGACAGAGGATGCGGCAGGATCCACGCCGCCCAGCAGTGAGGGGACAGAGGATGTGGCAGGATCCACGCCGCCCAGCAGTGAGGGGACAGATGATGCGGCAGGAGAGGCCTGAAATAAAGGTCCGCTCTGGGACGGCGGCAACGCCACACTAATTTCCGTCACATTTGGAAGGAGTGTGGCTAGGTGTGTGGGACCGTGGGAGACCTCTGCACGGTGGCCTGTAGTGAGGCGGGAGGGAGCCCCCCCCCAGGCCGGGCTTCAGTTTCATTTCCTCTTTATATTTTTTCTGTCCGTTCTTTCGGTTTCTTGGCTGGTTCATATTACCGAAAGTCATCCGGAGCATTTCAAAGCAGAGCTGAGATTGTTGAGCATCACTGCTGGGTCCGTCCTCCATCGCCGGTGGCCAGGGCCTTTGATCCTGTAACACCTCCCAGCCTTAAACCATCACAGCCTAAACGGTACTGAACTGAGGAGTACGTGACACAACTAAGTTACCATGTTCCAAATGAACAATTTAACCTAATTGCTTTGGGGGAACATTTCCCAGCTCTGATATTGTCTATAGCCAATTAAAAAGATCTTTCAAAAGTAAACTTTATGCTTCCAAGGATACATGGACTCCACACTCCGCTGCATGCAGCCGTTTCCGCTGCCAGCGAGCTGTGTCGGAGTAAAGCATATGAATATTTGTGGTGCAGTGTGGAGCTGAGCACAGTCACGCAGCACCCTGGCACAGATGCTACGCAACACAGGCGTCTTACTGACGAGGAGCATCGCTGATTTATAGATCCACTTTTTCAACTCAAAGGACACCGTTCAATAATATTTAATCCAAAATAAAATGAAGATGGAAAATGAAGATCTTTATTTAGTCTCAAATTTATTGTTTATTAGAATTCTTCTCTCATTCTCCTTCCTCTAGGTACAACCAATGTTTAGAGGGTTGTTATTCTTCCTAGCTGAAGGGACCTCTGTGTCAAACCATGTTACCAGGTGTTTTCTTCAGAAGAGTAGGCCACCTTCCGTCCGATAACCCCTGAATGTCACCCGGATGAGAGACCTGCCTGCACTTTTCTTTCGCAATTTCATCCATCTTACGTGCATAAAAAAAAAAATCACATTAGTCCCTCTAAACAGCTACCGCTGAATCTGATATCCTAATCCATCATTCTTTGGGTCCTGTGCTGGAGTATAGAAGCTGACTGTGTGTGTGGCTTAACTGGGGAGGATGGAGCAAATGTCTGTGACCTCATATCCTGAAGGGTTCATATTTAATGCACGCTTTCCCTCGTCTGCCCGGCTGCTCTGTTCCTCATCGCCTGCTATTCGGTGCTGGGCACTGGAGGTGCTGCAAGCATGCAGCACGGCTATCCCGCCGCGGCTATCTATCCCGCTGTAGCTATCCCACCGCGGCTATCCCGCCACTATCCCGCCGCGCCTATCTATCCCGCTGTGACTATCTATCCCGCCACTATCCCGCCGCGCCTATCTATCCCACCGCTATCCCGCCGCGCCTATCTATCCCGCCTCCACTATCTATCCCGTCGCGGCTATCTCGCCGCGCCTATCTATCCCGCCTCCACTATCTATCCCGTCGCGGCTATCTCGCTGCGGCTATCTATCCCGCCACTCCTGGTACCTCATTAACAACATTCAGGTCTACAGTACATAGCTCCCCCCGGACCTCCTGATGCAGTCCTTCCCTGAAAACAGGATGTAAGAAAAAACAAACAAAATCACAAAATTAGCAATGGTATAAAAAGCTGATCCCAAATGGCATAATCTACGTATAACCAGCTCTAATGAGGAAATAACAAGCTGGGCTCTGGATGCACGTCATCACGTGTCACATTAGTCTGGCAGGTGGCATAATGGCTAAGGGCTAGACCTTTAACAATGCAGCTGAATGGCGCATTTTCAAGAAAGGTGTTTTGCTCGGGCTAATCCACTTGTAGGGATGAGCAATGTTACTAAAAGAGGAAAACGGCCAGCTTGACTGGCGCTTGGCTGTCCCTGATTGGATAAGATCATTAGGATTGGTGTCACCCTCCCCAGTGAAGGTGGGGGGGTTATTGACTGGAGCCACTAGATGTCACAAAGGAGTAAAGATGGCAGTTTGCCCCCCCCCACGTCCCCCTTTGTCTCCACCCAGTCACGACGCCTCTGTTAGAGCAAGGTCGCCATAGAAACCATCGTGGAAACATTCCTCCATTCGCTCGCCCCTCTCCGCAGATGTGGAGCGGAGGGCCATGGGTTTGGCGGAGCTGGCCAGCCAATGGCTCCCTGGTGCTTTTCTCGCTATTCTCTCGAAGTACTGCTGTCCAGAAAAGGCACGGGGGTGCCATGAATATCAACCTCATTTAAAGGCACCTGAAGGAAGGTATATTGGCCAGTATGTAACAGCACCGTGATAAGCTCTGGCTGCTTGGTGTTACACCATGCCTAGTCCAGCCTTGAGTTTGGTAACCTCCTCTAATGGAGCTGAATTCACCACGTTGAGACATATGGCTCCCTGTGAATAGCGCGGGCTGCGACGGCCATTGCTGCGTTTGATGCACACTTACAGCCCGCTCAGCGGCCGCATTACTGGCTAATCTCCGGGATTATGGCAGAGATGCCTGTGCTGTGGCTGCCCCCCCCCCACCTCGCACATGCCCAGAGGCACTGGCTGTGATCCAGATATTCCCATTACACCCTCCCCAGTCTTACTCTGCTGGAGATCCCTGGTTTGTTGTGGTATGAAGGAGTCAAATGGAAACATAACATACTTAACAAATACTGGTTAAGAAAACGAGCCTAGATGGGATTACGATGGCTTGCATTTATTTCCCATTGGGAAACAATCAAGTAATTAAGTAATTAATGGAAAGTGGGTTGAAGCAGACATTGTCTTGTAGCTTATGACAGTAACACTATCGGCAGGTTTTCGCTCCCTAATGCTCCCATCACTGAATGATGTGTTGTTGATTTTAAGTTATCAATAATTCTTTATAGTTATAATTAATTAATGCCATATTATTATCAGTGTTTGCAATGGTGGTTTCACATGCCCACACTTATCTAATCTATAGGTCCTATCTGACGCTTCCATTTTCTCTTGTCTGCTGTGCCTGGTGAGAATTGTTGTGATTGTAGAGATAATATCAACGACAGAGATTGCAGGAGAAAAAGGCTTTTGTGGGGAACAGGACGAGATGGGCCTCCCAAAAGCTTCCTCAAGTCAAAAGGACGGTCTTTAATCATCACCTTAAATTTAAGAGTTTCAGAGGGCCTCTGTAATAATACCTCGAAAGGCAACGCCCCTCCTCGTGTCTCCCAGAGTTGTACAATAACAGAAATGTGAGTTTTATTTACAACAAGAGAAGTGCTGTCTCATTAAGTATTTTTTTCTGCAGCATTAAGCAGTGGCTGCTGCTTAGATGGTTATATTATGAGTACCCTGGTCATCATAAAATATCGATTTTTCTCAGAGCAAAGAGCTCTGATGAGTACCTTTGATACCAGAGGCACTCAAGCACTGGCGGGCAATAGTAAGAACTCTATCCTAAGAGAAAAAAACACAAACACTTTTAATGTCCTTGAATTTTGCAAAAAATGCCTTTAGCAAAGGGGATGTTTGCTTTTCTAAATATATTTATTGTAAGCAGTTAAGGCTGTTTGCTATTTAGGTGTTAATGTATTATTACTCCACAGCCTATATATTTACATTGACTGACATGGTGGAGCAGGGGCCTCATTTGTAGATTTTAAAGCATGGATCTGGAAGTCGAGTTACGTTTAGGTTATGCCGACGTTCTTTTGCCTCTTTTGGGGCTATGTTATGTTTTTAGCTGACATATATAAAGTTTTTCTTTCATTTGACATACATACTCATGGCGGACTCACATGGAACAAAGCGTCATTCAATATTTAATGCGATTCTGCGTCGTTTCCTATCGCTATGGTAACAGCGGCGTCTGCACTGAGCAGGCCGTGCAGCTGCTGTCTGCAGCCTGGCGTGAGTGTCCCTGGGATGCACCAGGGCAGTTTAATGGAGCATCAGACTTATGACCTCTGCCCTGGGGTTCCGGTATCTATGATTGGAAAGCCGGTAATGCTGAGGCAGGCAGACGTATAATTGCTCCTCAGGAATGATGTGCGACTCCGTTTATGCTCTGAAACTAAGATTAAACGGCAGGAAAGTGCTGAGGCGACCCGCTCGCCCCTGGGTGCATCCATAATTTAACCATTAAAGTCCAGCAGAGCTGCGGACCTTGAACATGGATTTAATGGAAAATGACTTCAAGCACGCAGCCCCTGGTAGGTGGATAGTGTCATCTGAGGATGTCTGAGATTCTGACTGATTACCGATGGTTTCGCTGGATACTCTGCGGTGGCCTGGTAGATCTGAACACCTCTGCACCCCCTCCTGTAAGACGGCGGTTTTGTTGCAGGGTGTGTGCCCACATTCGGACCCGAGGAGCAGCGTCCTGATCGACGATGTTCATGTTCATTGTTCATTGTTCTGTCCCCCCCTGCCAACAAAAGAAGCACCATTTAGCACTAACTGTCATTTTTATTAAGACATTTGGAAATGATACAAGTATATAATTATTAAATGTGAAACAGATTTTACTAATAGCATCTGTACTGTACAAAGTTAGTGGCGCGCTTTTTCATAGATGCTTCCCCAACCGCCCCCCCTGGACTGCCAGCGGAGCGACCTGAGGTCAGGCCACTGCCCCCTCCCACCCCCTCCACCTCCTACTTCTGAGTGGCAGCCTGCAGGCTCGCTAAGTTGAATCAGGGCTCCCATTCCCCCAAGGTTCATTGACCCCCACTGTGACATGATATCATTGTTGTACGTGCAAGTAAGTGATAGAAAAACAATTGTGCAAATGCCACAACCAAATTTTCGTGTGCCGCCCCCGGCCAGATGCCACGTTGGGAGGCACTCCATGTCGTCCATACCTAACTCCACCAGTGCTTAGGTAACACATATCATTACAATTATAAATGATTATTTCAAATGTGTTTTTTTGGTCACCCGGTGATTGAGACCATCCTTCTCCTTCTTTGACCCCTTTCCTGTGACCCCTTCTTTGACCCCTTCTGGCCTGTGGGTGTGCCGTGACGGGTTTGAACTAACTCACAGTGTGGCAGATCTCCGGATCATTACCGTACCCTTAAGAGGTCGCTGGTGGAACCAGTCCGCTGGGCCCACGGTGAGATTGACGCACATTACTGTATTTTAACCAGCGTGTCGGCACTGATGGAGCCCACAGGAGCATGAGGGGCTAAATCACGAGAGAATGGGGAAGCACGGGGGGCATGGGGGGCATGGGGGGCACGGCCACCAGAGCCCAGGTGGAGCGGCGAATCCATCTTCGGAAATGCCGTTATTTATGTTCCGGCTAAACCTTCTGTGCGTTATACACCGGACAGGTTCCCAGGCCCACCTGTGAGAGGCGATCTCGAGCCTCCGGGAGTGCGAGAGCTCAGAACACAAGAGAAAAACCCAAAGGAATTAGGGACTATTCAGGCCTGACTGGATGAATGCCGATGGAAGTGGGAATGTGCAGTGCCGATCCCCGATTGCTCATTGTGTAACCATGGCCCAGCGCTCTACAGATAAAGTCCGTAACACATACTGTACATATCGCATGGCTGTCAGTGATCTGCAGGAGAAAAACACCGCAGCGGACACACCCTGTAAATTGCTACCCCAGGAAAGTCCACACAGGCACAGGAAATTCCCAGCCTCCGGCGCAGACCAAAGCATCTCAGTACAAAAGTTCTCGGAGGCCGACAATAAACACCGACATCGTCAGCGTCAGGTCCACACAGCAGTTAAGAGGGAAACTTAACTGTCAAAACTCTTTACTAGCATGTTAAGTTAGGGAAATGAAAGTTCATTTCGGGAGACTTTATCTTCTGCTTTCAAAGAAAAAATAAATGCCAGCCTTAGTAAGAGTGGGGGAAGGGCCATTTCAGAATCATGTGACTGAAGGTCTTAGAGCTCAGATTAAGGCGGGGCTGTTTCTCAGGGGGCAGGAGCAGAAACAGGCCTTCCTAAAGCGCTGGGAAGGAGAGACAAGTAGGCCCACCAAGTGAGACCGGATCGGATGGGAAGTCAGAAGAGTTCTGGCGCTTAAAGGAGCCTGCAAGGAGGGCATGTGATCCCGAAAGAGGGCGCCATGCTACGTCAGGTATCCCGCTCATTTATTGCCTAAATGAAGGGTGCGTGAGAAGGGCAGTAAGGATGCTGACTGTATGTGTGAATCTTACCTTAGGTTTAGTGTTCAATATGCAAATGCATTACAGCTGTGAACACAGAGCCCAGAAACCCAGGCTGAGTGTCACTGGGTGGTTGATGATCACGAGGCTCTCTTGCCTTGGGGTTGATGGTAGGGGGGGTGGGTTGGGGTGGTGACATCCATTACTGAATTGCTGAATTGCTCTGGAACATACTGATTTGGCTGGCAGTGAGTCACTGCCTGGTTAGCAGCTACGGAAGGAGAAGTGAGAGACCCTTGCCTGCTGGACATGTAGTACTCTGACAGCTCTTCAGACGTTCTTGAGAAGTTCCTACAAGTTTAAGTGCATCTTCACGCCACACTCTAGGGTATTCCCGATTTCCTGCCTAACCACAGTCTGAAAATGGAAGGGACTTTATGAATTTTTCATCAGGATGCGTATCACGTAGCTGCAAGTGCCAAAAGAAAAGGTTGTGGTTTGCTTTGTGTGTTGAACTTTCAGCTTGTAGAAGGGGGTCTTTCCTCCAGGTTGAGGGGGGGGGGAAATCTCTGTTCATGCCTTGTGAACAAGTAGGCTGAATGACTCAAGCTTTGCAGAAGACAGTTTGTAAATATGGCTCATTACTGGCTATTTGTGTAGCATAAACCATAACAGTACCACAGGGGACCTGGCTTTCCTGTAATTATTCAGTCTAAGAAACCTGCTGAATGATTTGCTCATTAGTCTAAGACATAATTATTTTTGTGTACTTTGAAGCTGAGCCTTGATTACAAGTAACATACAAAATGGAATGAATGTTTCATGTGAGACATTTAAGAAAGTTTATGCGATCCCCCATCCCTTTGTGTCTTGCCATCATACTTTTGGATTGTACAATAAAATAACTTCATGGAAAAAAAAAAAAAAAAAAAGTTTATGCGAAAGGCTTTCGTCACTGGACGTGGTAACAGTGGGGGCTGTCCACATGTGTGTTTACAGCAGTGCTGAAAAGCGTGCCAGCCTCCTCCCACCCCCGTGCATTCCTGAAAGTTCCACGCCTGCCTGGGAACAGGCAGCATAATGTGTCAGCAGCAGCAGATACAGCCTGGAGGCCAAGTTTTAATGGGGATCAAGTCTCTGCTCTGTAATTGGCTGTTGGAGTGAGCTGGCTCATTCTGCCAGGTTGGGGGGGGGTGATAGAGGGAGGGTGGGGGTTGCTGTTACAGGGCAAGGGTGCCCAGAAGGGGATACCTAGTCTGACTTTGTGATTGTCCGAACTCGTTCCATAGGGCTACAGCGGGACCATTTGGCAGATGTGTCAGGTAGCCCACCTCAGCTGACAGGCTGTGTCAGACCCATGGGCAAGAAACTCTTTCAGATGTGTTTAACATTACAGGGAGAATTAGGCACTCATCATATGACCAGATCATATGACCTCTCACATGACTGATCACATGATCACACATCTGATCTTGTCAGGTTAGGGAACTTGTAAGGGTATATACCTATATTGATTACTCAAAGTAATATAACCATGTATAATGCAGTTGTGTCATTTTTTCACAAATGCACAGCAGCAGTGGGAAGTATTAACAGTCAGCTGTTTCATAAACCACTGTTGGTTTGAGGTGTAATAGATGGGGTATAGACAATGAAAGTCGGTACATTGAGTGAAAAGGGTCTCTGTGTGTCTGCACTGTTGTTTCAGCATGATCCTGTTTAGAAGGATCATGCTTCCAGTCTGAGAGGGTGGAAGTGTGTGTCTCGCTGTGGAACAAACAGCCGTTTGTTTCTGGAAGTCATGAAGAGGGCATGTGACAGGGAATCCGTTGGTTGGAGGTTGATGTGCTTTCTGGAGCATGTGGGATTACCAGTCTCCATTCCAGAAGGATGTTGGGTCAGTGCCACCCTGTTCCATATGCTACTCTTTCCTCTGGGTTCAGTGGTGAAGCAGAGCATTGACAATGTTACCTCGATGCTTGGCTGGCTTCACATTTTTTGGCAAATTGGACACACTCATCTTATTATCAATTATGCCGCCGCACGGTTTACCTGATAATCTGGACATAATGTCTGCATATCCCTGCTAAGCCCGGAAATCCCTTTCAGGGCCACTATTTCCATAATTATATAACAGAAAGACACACACAGAGGAAACAAGACTTCACTTCAAAGGGGAAATCTGAAGAACCCAACTAAGGTTTGGAAACAAAAGCAGGAGGTCCGGGAAGGATGCCGGAAGGCTGACGCCCGAGAAGGCCCAGCAGAACATCAGCATGGCTTTCTGTAACTCTTCATCAGCGCTGCCAAGCCAAAGAGTAGGTCCACCAGTTAGAAGGGACAAGTTTTTGAAAAATTAGCTCATTAGCTCACTGTCAGGCTTCTACAGCTAAAAACACGTCAACCTCCCAGGCACCTCTTTCTCTGTGTTTGTCGTCGGAAATGAAAAACCTTTGCTCTGAGAGTTTCTTTTCACAGTCAGACGGGTTTCGGCTTGGTCTCCGGTCACCTGCTCTCCAAGAAGGGCCATCCGCTAATGGGTGGTGTTTAGAGGGACACAAACCGGGGG
Source organism: Petrocephalus sullivani (assembly GCA_026780845.1). Classification (NCBI taxonomy): domain Eukaryota; kingdom Metazoa; phylum Chordata; class Actinopteri; order Osteoglossiformes; family Mormyridae; genus Petrocephalus; species Petrocephalus sullivani. The sequence goes on along the minus strand of JAODKM010000073.1, from coordinate 293,293 downwards.
GGGGCAGGGACTGCTTCTCATCTCCCGGCTGAATGTCCAACAGGCCGCGTTTACCCAGCGCCAAGTGCTATGACATGGAGATGTGTTTACGGGGTGCCGGCCCATTTCAACCAGAGCTGCCGTTTGATCCCCGACACGCTTTACAGTTCCGCAAACGGCCTGTTGGCTGAGTGCCTGAGTGTTGGAGACACATAAAACTCTCACCGTGCCCCCCTCCCATGATTTAGTTTCTCACGGTTTGCCTCAAACACAGGGATGCTCATCTTAACGGTGCCCGTAAATTTTTGCACCATGCCAAATTGGCGATATTGAATTATCAGTAGCTGTTTTTCCGGATTCACACTTAGTGGCCCTAGGAAGTTGTAACATAGCTCTGCACGGTACATTGGTGATAGCAAAGCTGCACCATGCCTAATAAAATCATAACTCCCAGCCAGCGGCTTGAGTTACCGGACCCAGCCGCCAGCGCAGTACGAGTTGGTGGAGAAATGCCAGTGCAGGAGGCAGCAGTGAATCCTGAGGCGGGGCAGGTCTGGCGAGAGCTAGTGGCGGGAAGTCGTGGATTATTTATGAAGTGAGCCGGGTGACTCAGTCCTCTGAAATCTCTCAGCTGACTCTGTAGTCGTTCCGTGTTGCGTTGCTCTCATTTGAAGCTCTGCCCCCAAAATCAATCCCCCAACTGAGTGGGGACTGTGGCATGCCTGTGCATACTGTATCCCAGTGGGGGTGGGCGTGTGACAGATCCACGTTCCCGAGGTAACGAAGAATTCCCAGAAGGCACTTCTCTGGTGTTTGGGTCACAACACCAGCATGACCCGATGAGAGCCTGCATGTTCAGTGCCCACAACCTGCGCAATGTGGTCTCTGGGGATAATGCTTGTTAGGTCTCTTTTACTGGCCTCACCTTCTTTGACCTCTCCTCATACGGCCTGGGGGGGGGAGGGTCAGCATTTACGTCACGGTCTCCTGAGCCACCTTGGGCCTATTTTTCTCAATAGCCAGTGGTCTCTTGGCTTTTCAGTCACATGATCACAAAGCCACACTCTATTCAGATTTGGTTTAATATTCTGTATGATACACACTGTACTGTATCTTTCATAGGGTGAGAAGGCCCCGGGGTTCAGGAGCCTTGCTGTAGCCCATGAAGAGTTTCCCTCACACAGACTGAGAGGGCGAGAGCTGGATTAGTGCTGTCGTGTTACGTAAGAGTCTCGGTGGGCAGGGTAGATGGGAGTCGCACCCTCTCTGACCTGGGATCACTCCCCTGGTGAGTCTGACAGCATGTCAGGCAGGCACTGACTAGGTGTGTCTGTGGCCTGGCCTGGTGAATCACAGCTGGTTCCTCAGTTTGTTAGTCTGTCTGCTAATTGCTGTAATTATGTTGGCCGTGGTCCTTACATGGCACGGCATGAAGCCACATGCAACGCGGAGTTTCCTCTTCTCCAGTGAGATGTGTCATGCCATCCGTCGGCCTGCAGGAGATGTACTTGCCTGGCACCTGGTTGTAGCCCTATTGTAAAACGTGGCTGTGTGTTTTAGCCATTTGATGGTGTCTTCTCGTGGAGTATTGTGACACACGAGGGGAAACACTTACACGTACCCCAGTTGGCGGTTCCTGCGAGCTGAAGTATCTGATTTGGAGCCGGATTAAGTTCCCTGATAAAACCTATTTGGGTTAATTGCCATCTGCCCCTTGAAAAATGAGCCCCCAAACTCCAAAACGAGACTGTTTGTTAGGCTTACTTTGGCGCGATCAAATCAGAGATTCCTGTTCTAAACACAGGTTCTGTAACGTCGCTGCCGTTTCCACCTTACCAACAAAATGCTGCTGGCCCAGCCCCCTGTTTCCCATGTACGTTTCTGCACAGCACATTATTGAGTTCGTAATTGATTTTGTTGGCGTCTGCACTTTTGTTCTACCTCGGATGCGTCTCCCCAGTTCTCGTTCCTCCTGGCCTCCTGGAAGCCATTTTCCCAGAGCTGAAAGAAAATGGCGGAATGGATCTTGCGAGGAAACGAGATTAGCCAAGATCAGTGTACCCCCTAATATTTAATTTGCTTTCATTTGTCCGCCTTAGTGGACGAATTAAGCTGTGCCCCCAAAAAGCTCTCTCCTACGCTGTTGATCTACATGGGCAGACAGACTCAAAACCTGTTGTGACAGCAGTCATGGCACCTGCGACAGTGCCAGAGTGACAGTGAAAGTAACAGCGACAAAGTGATAGTACAAGTAGTAGTAGTCATGATGGTGACAGAATGACAGCACCAGTAACAGTAACACAGTGGCAGTAGTAGTGACAGGGACAGAATGACAGCACCAGTAACAGTAACACAGTGGCAGTAGTCATGATGGTGACAGAATGACAGCACCAGTAACAGTAACACAGTGGCAGTAGTCATGACGGTGACAGAATGACAGCACCAGTAACAGTAACACAGTGGCAGTAGTCATGATGGTGACAGAATGACAGCACCAGTAACAGTAACACAGTGGCAGTAGT